>JAYESA010000005.1:13735497-13883063 GCA_036927795.1 Iris macrosiphon | reverse complement strand
GTCCAAATATTATTATTTACAAACTGTCAAATTTTTTTTGACAGTTTTTTTTTCAATAGAGGACCGTTAAAATTGTCTATTTCCGGTAAAAAGTGTACTGCTCCCAGCTATGCTTTCTTGGCCTAAGTCAAAACTTTGCAAAGTATATCATCAAGTTCTTGAACTAAATAAACAAACAGGTTGGACTGATCCCTCCCTTCTTAATTTCTCCCTGACACTCAATTCTTTTTTCCAGAGACCACCAACTTACTTTTGCTTTCTCCCTCATGCACAACTACTTTGTGAAGCTGGCAGCTGGTGGTCAAGCTGATCGGTGGGACCTCGCGCGCATGATAGTGTAGGCCATCCCGTGTCCCCGTACGTGCGACGTCACGTTGTCGCCATCGCGGCGTCATTCCGCGCGCGTGCTAACTAGTCCCAGATCCATTAAGCACAAACGAACAAAACCAACCATTTTTTTTTTTTAAATTTTTGGCAGGCACAAAGCATATATAGAATTTGTAGGATCGATATGGCGTGACACCTTGACAACCCTATTATCTGAATTTTTTTATATAATTTTGAGCTTAAAATGTGCGTGACATCTGGACTTGTATTGATAAACTATATTAAAAGTCTTTCCTATACTAACAGCTAGCATCTCCAACCCTCGTCTTGAATGTGTTGTAATTTCTACATGACATAAGATTGAGGGTGGATGCAGAAATTGAAAATAAAATGTACTACAATAATAGATTAGAAGTGGACTAACTCATATAAAAAAAATAAAAATAAAATACATATACGTCTAGTCTAGGGTTAAGATCAATACATAACTTAGCAGGTTGCAGATTCGAGCTTCTTGGATATCATTTAATTTTTCTTTGGAAAAATTAAGTGGTGGGTTGGTGGTGGGTGTAATGCAGGTGCGGTGTGCGATGTGGTGCGATCCGGATGGTGGACGGATGCGATGTAAGGTGCAAGTACGGTGCTAGTGTGGTGCGGTGCGACTGCGGCTGCGTGCGGCCTTCGGACTTGTGGTACCTTCGGACCGAGATGCCTTCGGACTGGATTGGTTGTAAGCATTCTAGCTGAGTTATAGCCTTCTGGCCTCCGGTCTGAATAAAATTTACCTTCTTCGAAAAAAAAAAATACAGAAAAAAAAAGTGAATTTTTTTTTTGGGTCGGCTGGAGCTCACCCGAGCGGAAGCCTGGATCCGTCACTACATAAGGCAGAAGACAATATATTTTTTAGATGGCAAGACTATATTTGCAAAAGATAATGAAGTAGAAAACTCTTTTCAAATACAAACGTATTGAGATGTTTACTTTTTTGAACTTTAAGACAATTTTTTCTCTTCTTCGTTTTTATAAATATTTTTTATTCATAATTGATGATATGGAGGTGAAGACATTGTTAGATGCATTATCTAGAATTAGATAACCAATTTCACAATATCTTGAGTAATTTTTGCCAAATTTTTTTTTAATAAAATTTTGTCATTGATACGTGGTAACAACTTTTTCCAAAGTCACAGTAGGGTTGGAGCCATGTGTACGTGAAGTTATGAATTTTCCGTGACAAACTTAAAAGTTTGAGCCATGTGTACGTGAAGGTGTTTAGTGGGCCAGGCGGTCTAATGTCTGTTCCAGACTAGGTTAACAGCCATCTTGGCCCAACCCACTCTCAACACAAGAAACTCGGTCTACGCGGTCCAGTCGGTGAGACTCACTCACACATTAAAAATTAACCGTTGGGAAACTTTTACCATTTTACCCCCTACGTTACTAAGATGTTGCTTGAGGAGGGTATTTTAGAGAAAAAAAAAAAACTTTAACAATCATATTTAAGAGCATTTGGGAGGATTTCTTTTTTACCAAAATACTATCATTTTTATTCGTTTCTGAACGTTAATAAGAAATATTGTGGTCATTTTGTTAAAAATGAACAAAAATGTTCCTATGTTCTAACGATATTTGTAGTCATTCGGGACCCACAAAATTCTTATAACATGGCATAATTCATCCAAATTTATCATAATAATTTTTTTTCTCTTCTAATACTTATAAGCATAATCTCGTGTTCTATTATGTGAATTAGCTTTTTCTTTCCTGTCCCGAAAAATGAACAACCACCGCAGCAACTACAAGATCAACAATCTCAACTCGTACAACCTTTAGGGGGGGGGGGTGAGAGTGTCAAGTTGGGTAATATCAGAAATTTGACTCCATTTTAGCGGAGTTTTATAATGAGAATATTGAAGACGAAAGAAGATTGATCTCAGGTGCAACGCTTGTTCAATACATGCATTGTAGGAATCAAATGGGCACCTTGTCGTAGTATAGAAAGATTACGTGGGCATCTAGACAATTGTATCTGGTATCTTGCATCTTGAAGAAATGTCTATTTTATTTTATTTAGCTATTGGTACTAGAAACTTAGGTAGTCGCAATTAATGTATCAGTTTAAAAAATTAGCTACAACAATTCTTTTATATTTACTGTTTTAATTTTTTAAATATATGTTATTATTGTTAGACAAGTATTTTGTGTTTTTTGATGGGACTTATGTTTTGCGTTTATACTTTCAACCTCTCTACAAGCTTCCATTTGGTACTATAAATGAAACTTGAAGAGAGGTAGAAAGTATAGACGCAAAATATAAGACAGTATCAACAAACACCTACCGAGGTATTTTATATTTTTTGATACGACTTATGTTTCAACTTTTAACATCTTTACAAGCTTCCTTTGCAGTACCATAAATGAAGCTTGAAGAGAGATTGAAAGTCGAAATACAAAACATAAGTGGTATCAACAAACACCCATCTAACGATAGTAGTATATATTAATAAAAATCAATTAAATATAATTTTTTTTTTTCATAGTAGTTTTTTATTTTAAAAAATGGGTTAATTTTTTTTTTTTTTTAGATTGTGGCCCCAACCTAGATATATATTTTTCATCTCAAAAAAAATATCTAGATATTTTTTAATAGTAGACTCAAACATTAATGGACACAATAATAATAATAATAATAATAATAATAATAATAATAATAATAAATAAATTAACTTGACCAATCCGGGCCTGGATCCGATTTGAATCCAGTACGGTTAAGCTTGGCATGGTTCATACCGGATTGTGGGTCAAACGGGACTTGGAGTTTCAGTTTTGAGACTGGACCGAACTGGTTCTCCTAACTTGGCCGGCCTGGTTCATGCCTAGGTCTGGTCAAAATCGGACCGTGAATAACCCGGACCGGGCCACATAAAACCTTTGTGTACGAGAATGAAAAATAAAAATTGAGAGATTAATTTGGACCTTAAGAAAGCAATATGGAAAGAAAATGAAGTAAATTTATGTACTATGTATACTATAAATTCAGATATCATGTTATCGAAGAAAATTAAAGATGACTTCACATGTACCAGCTATATATAAATCATGGTGTTTACTTGGTGGGGCAGTACGGAATCCAACTCTGAACCAGCCTGGTCAATGCCGGTCTAGGTCGTCCCGGGCCGAATCAACGGGCTGACCTAGCACGGCCCACGGGAAACCGATGGGTAGTCTGGGTCTGAAGAAGCAGCCCGATAGCTCGGTCCGGACCGATCCGGTTTAAAAATCGAACCGAATCAGTTCAGCCCCCTCAATTTGGCCGACCCGGCCCGGGCCGACCTGCTCCAGCTACCCAGTCAAGGCCCGGTCCAGGCCCAGTCAGTTTAGTCAGAACCCCCTCCCCCCGGGCGGGCCCCACTGCTTTATATATATTTAGGGGATAAATTACCAGAATATTTTTCTATTATAGATGTTTGGAGAAACGTTAGAGGCGTATTTTGATAATTTACCCCTCCAAGTGCCATATATATATATATATGTCTTGGAGGATATTTTTATCAAAATACCACAATTATTATGGCTATTTTATAGCCGTATAAAGAAAATTTTGATAATTTTGTTGAAAATGACCAAAACATTCTTATAAAAATTATATTTTAAGGATATTAGGGGTAATTTGGCACCAAAAAATTCCTATAAATAAGACGTAATTCATCAAAATCAATCACAACAATTTTTCTTTCCTCACAATATTAACAAGCAATATAGTGTGAAGAACCAATTTAATATCATAGAAAATGATCAACCACCACAACAATCGCAAGATCAGCAACCTCAACCTGTACTGCAACAAGGGCCTGAACTCAAAAGAAGATTAGAAATTTGGCATCATTTTAGCGGAGTTTACAATGAGCACGATACGGAAAGAAGATCCTTGAATAGAATTTTTGTTGAATGCTGCATTTGTAGGAAACGACTCAAATAAAAACCTAACTGTGGTACAAGAATTCTACGTAGGCTTCTGAAAAAGTGCATGGATATCTAGTAATTTTGTGTTTTCTTGGAAAAATGTATCATTTTTTAATATGTATTATTATTGTTAGATAGGTCATAGACATATTGAAACCTAATTGCGACTTATGTTTGAGTTTCACATTTCAATCTCTCAACAAATTTCATTTCGAATATTACAAATAAATTTTGAAGAGAGGTTGAAAAACTGAAACACAAATATAGGTTATATGACTTATGTAACAAAAATAATATAAATTAAACAAATTATCTTATTTATGATATTCTTATGTATTAGTACTATTAGTATGACCAATTTTATTTAGATTAATAATAAAAAAATTCTTTCTCAAATTTTTCATTTTTTGAATTTTGTTAATATAATCGGGTCGGCCGGTTGAACCGGCCTGAATCCAGCCCGTTTTGGCCCGGCCCGAGTCTGAGTTCTATGCACTTGCAGCTGCAGCAGATGAAGCATAATGGCTTCGACAGCTCATATACGATCTTCCAATGGTTGATGTACAGATTCTGGCTGTACCGATATAGTGCGACAACCAGGCAGCTGCAGCAGTAGCATCTAATAATCTCTTCAATGGAAATAAGAGAAATATGCGGCTTCGACACAGAGAACTGAACAATCTCTTCAAGACTGGTGTCATTGCAGTGGTGGATGTTCGGAGTCAGAAGAACCTGGCGGATCTGTTCACTAAAGGCCTCAATTGCCAGCTAGTCAAAGACACATCAAGTAAAATGGGCTTGAAGGACCTCTGATATTATGTCTTTGCAATCCTACCATTAAGTTTTATGCTACTAGTTCAAAGAGAAATCTACCATGCATCTAGCTTTTGGTTCAAGGGAGGACAACTGACTGAAAAAATATCAGGTACAGTGGGTAGTTCTTATACAATGTGGGATACGTACCTAAAACCATTGTAGTCTACAATTTTGTTCTATAGAACAATTCCTGTATAAGGTTGGCTTCGACGCCTTAATGAGTTCTCGGGCAGAGTGAATGTCCAGGGTGCACTGCAGGAAGAACGTGTAGTTCAGCACTACAAGGGACTTGTATCCCATGCTACAGTGGTGTGACACCACGATGAGATAAAAGATGTAAAGCCTCGGCTGCAAGCCATGTCACAGCGGCAGTAGCACTGCAAATAGGCAGGTAGCCTAATGCTAAAAAGATAGAGAGTTGTAGAACAGCACTACTAAGAGGCCGGTGACCTCATGCTACAGTGGATGACACCACATGAGGTAGTTAACCTCGCTGCGAGCCATGGTACTGCGGCGTAGCACCGCACGAAAGTGCAAGGCTTCATGCTGGGATGTAGTACAATACTACTAAGAGGCTAGTGACCTCATGTTACTATGGATGACACCACATGAGGTAGTTAACCTCGGCTACGAGCTATGTCACATCGGCGTAGCACCGCACGGAAGTGCAATGCTTCATGATGGAATATATTAAACTCTCTTAAATAAGGAACTCACCTAAGTGTATGGACAGAGATACAAGCCATCTCTTGAGGGTAAACTTGTAGACACCCAAGATACATACACCGAAACCAGGTCAGCACATGGCCTTTAATGTGCGACCGGAGGCATAACTGATGTCATCGTGCGAGTGGGAAGAACAACAACTATGGTTAAGAATTCAAGGCATAGTACATTCTTGTATCGTATTGTTGTATGACCCATGCGGGAAGATTCAAGTCGTGGGTGACATCTATCCTAATGTATGATGGGTAGTCACTGTGAGGAACGCTCGACCATATATTGTGATATATGTGGAGGATTATTGGTATTTTTTACTTTGCTTTGGGGTTTTAGTCCTACATTTAAAAATTATAATGTGTATATCCATGTGGGTTGACTTTTCTAGAGGGATTAAGTGTGAACTCCATTATGATAATCTTTGTTTTGTTACCACCTTTGGAAAGTTTTTGTTAGGAGATAAGCCCCAAAGGGGCTTAGCGACTCGGACTCGGACTCGGGCTCAAGGGTACAAAGTGGCGCTTTGTCGGCACAATTTACATTTAGCATGTCAACATCGTCGCATGGCGCTCGTACGCTCCTTTTATTCGCGAGTTACATGCACGGTTGCTTGCTAGGGCGCATGCTTCGTGGAGCCCTGCGGCCTGGAGCACATACGACCAGGGGCTATGCGGACAGGTGCGCATACGGATAGAGGCCATGCGGTCAGGTGCACATGATGTCAGGTGCGCATGCGGCCAGGGGCCATGCGGCCAGGAGCCCATGCGCTATACAACCAGCAAATTAGCTTGAGCGAGTCAAGTGTAGAGGGGACAGGGACCGCTGTTGGCGGCTCGGTGCGGCACAGTCTTCTCTGTGCTGTACAACCCGCAGGCGGAGCAGTCTGCTCTCTGCTGTGTAGCGCGCAGGCTGCACAGGCTGTTCGTGGCTCTCTGTGCCATGCGGCTGCAGCGGTCGGCGCTTGACGGTGCTGTCTGCTCTTTGTAGTACAGTGGCGCATGCGGCTCGTGGCTCTCTGTGCCACGCGGTTGCAGCAGTCGGCGCCTGACGACACTGTCTGCTCTGTGCCATACAGCGGTGCAGGCGGCTCATGTGGCCTGATTTTTTTCTCAGGCCGCATGGAAGCTGAAATTCTTTTTATATAGAGGCTCTCCTCTTTCATTTAGGATGTTGAAAAAATTGAGAGAGAGAGAGAGAGAGAGAAAACCGAGAGCACCAGCAGGACCTGCGCCAGCCGTTAGCATCCTTCCAAAGGAATCTTTCGAGTGATCCGAAGGTGACCAAGAGCGTTCCAGAAGTTCTCGTGTGAACTTGCTGGATCCTGGGGTTAGATCGTTGTATAGCGCGAATCTTGCTTTGAGCTCTGGTAGTTTTGATCACCCCAGCAAGAGTTTCCTTCTTTGTATTTCTGTTCTTGTTTCCGTTCTTCTCGGTGTAGCGTCTGCGAATGTAAAGGGAAGAACGATATTCTGATTCTTGTTGTATTTTTATTTTTCTTGGGTTGTTAGTTTATAACATGTTCCTTGTTTAGTGCTTCTGTGGGGTTGCGTATCACTGTAGAGGAACTCATGTGTGAATCTCAGTGCACCAACTTCTCTTCTGAAGTTTGTAGAGACGAACTCTTGTGTGAGTCTCTACTTTGTGGCTATCTTTTTTTCTTTGATCTGACTTCGAAACTAACATAAACAGTAATACTTAAGAACTTTCTTTTGTTTGTTTGTTTGTTTGTTTGTATCTGTATATATTATTCATGGAGATGCTAAATAGTACAGTGGGGAATCTCACCATATGATCCTCTCTTTTGAGGACAGTTGCCAACTAACTGATTGATACATGTGTAGAGTTTCAGTCGGGGGCAGACGTACCGAATGGTCGGCGACCGGTCCCCGCCCTCCCTCGGCGTGCAGGCCACATGCCAGAACTGGCTTGAAAATATGAGAGATCTACATTGTAATCAGTGAGAACTGTTCTTCTGAGTTTTCATCATTCAGTTTATCACTTAATTGGAATCTGAGAGAGAGAGAGAGAGAGAGAGAGGTGGGGGTGGGGGGTGGGGGGTGGGGGTGGGGGTGGGGGTGCTCTCTGCAGGTTACACTACAGCAGCTAGCTAGCCAGTTGGGGGAGCAGGGATCAGCCTTCCTTTTTCTGCGAAAGGATGTTAAAAACCTGTAGGAAGATTTTGGAAAGGAGTTGAAACACCATGGGGGGTCTTCTAAAGTGGTCAGATCTACCACTTATTACTAGAGCAAAAAAATTTGAATGCATGGATACATGGGCAATACGTTCTCCGACAGACAGATGAACCAGGTACATGCGGTCCTTGGGACAGCATAGTCATGGGCCACCCGTCACGCAGACAATGGCAGAGCCGTCGGTGGGCTGAGGTGGGTTACACCCCACCCAACATTTTGAATCTAAAGGTTTTGCGGCTGTTTAGTTTCAGATGTTTTTATTGTTTCTGTTGGGAATCGGACACATCCTGCAAGTGTTCCGACATCGTGTCTGAGAGTGCCCTCAGCAAAAATTTTAGGCCAACCCACCTGAGATAACCAATTCCTGTCTAACGAACACCAAGTACAGATAAAGACAAGTATATGGCGGTGACTACGTCACCTGGACAAATCCCAACCTTTATAACTTAGGTGAAATTACAAGATTGACAAAATCAATATTGAACCCTTTGTCCTAATAGATTCAACCCCCTCACCACACTCAAGAATAAAAAAAAGAGATTACAATTGAAATCACTCACCAATCCGTAGCAATCTCCCTGAGCAAAGGCGATGACTCCTCGATCAGATCTCTTTCTTCCTTCTGTCTTGGATGGCGAAGTCCTAAGAGTAAAGCACAAATTTTCTCTTAGATTTTCTGTGGACGAGCACCTCGAATCTCCAACTTGTGCTATATTCTGTGCCTCCACCCTCCTCCTATATTTATAGGATGAGAAATCATATTTTAGGCCATATAATAGGATTTCTTAAATAGAAAACCTTAAAATAAGAATTATGTTCCACCTAAATAGTCCAACACCAATTATGGACGTCCAAATATGGTCAAATTAAATATTTGATACAAATCTAAAATCTAATCAAATCTTACATTTAATATAGATTTTTAAATTATATCAAATCAAATCTAAGACCATATTTGGGCTCCAAAATTCATCAAATCTAGACTGTACCCCAACAATCTTGTCACGCCCCAGTCCCAAAATACACGGGACCAGGTCACGTGGCATTGGCCAGCTGACACGACTCCGAAGGATATCCCAATTTAATGGATCCTATCGAAGCGTGCTACGCAGTCCTAAAATACTAACAAGTCTAATATGCTAATATATAGCAGGCAATGTCTAATCTCATCCATAGAAAACAATATCATAATGCTGAAACAAAATGCTGATAAATAAAATACAAGAGTCTGAATATCCATAATATATCTGAAATAGTCTGAATGGGGACAAACCCACTGAAATACAGAAATAGAATATAAAGTGCAGAATGAAGTAAGATAACTAGACTAGAGTATCACTAGCTAGATATGAAAACTCTAGTCCGATGCAGCTACGTACTCAAATCACGGGAACTCCCCTGGAAATGCCTCGTAGTCCTCAATCAGGAATCCTGTCTCTACTCATGCTCCGTAGATGGTCGGGTACAAGTGCTCGTCCGGATCTGGAAGAGAACCAGGTCCTCAGAGGGACGTAACAAGTATACATAAATGCATGCCATAAAGTATATACTGTGTAAACTCAAGTATAATCTAACCAGCTAAGTGAAATGCACTTTGAAGACAACCTAGGTACGTATGGGTAGGTGAAAGGAATAAAGCATAGCGTCGAGCCAGAGGCTAAGTACCTGACATTAGCTGTAAACTGAACGCCAGGAGTATATACTGACTACATCACCGATCATGATAGCGCGCAGCTAGTAACCTCTGCTGGATGTATCGACAAGCATATATGCCCATAACCGGAAACCTAAGCCCATAACCGGGTAACACATGGCCCATAACCGGGTAACACTGAGGCTCACGGCCCCGTAGTTTACTCTGAAATTACGGTAGCCAAATGTCTGTCCCATACGCCTACTAATTGTCTTTCCCGTCCAATGTCGATGTACAAGTCGCGAATGCGACGTAGATACCTCATACTATGATGCAAGTAGCTACAGAAATAAACAACTAAGCTAAATGCCGTCACACGTGCTGCTCATGCTGATGGCCAGTCGATCATGAAGCACGCGTCCCTACATGAACTCACTCTGTGACGTGTTTAAGATACGTGTCAAGGCCTGGGAAGTCATATTGATAACTTCTCAACTTTAGGTGGGTCCACTAGACACTAGGTCAAACACAAGTCCTAACGTCAACGCCTTCGTTGACTGCACCCGAGTCTTCTCGGACGCGCACAGTTAATATTAAAATAATAAGATGTGCAACTAGATAAACATCTGAATTTAAACAGTATCAACAAGGCAAGGTATACTTGCCTGGAACTCTGGTGTGCACAAGCAATGCTCCGGAACCAGCAGTCAAGGTAGCACCTTCTCGGATGCCTACGAACAGATAACCCAAAATTATAATTCACTACATTGCACTAGCATAACTACTTATGATAACATAGAGCAGGTATACATACAAAACACCTATGCATGTATCTACATTAAATTATATATATATAATTAATACATATAACATATATATACAAATTTAGAGCATAATAATATATAGCATTTATATACTTAATAAATATATACATAAATATAAATATATAATTAAATGCAAGGAAATTAATAATAAAATATATATGTTATACATATATTTTATATACTTAGTAATATTTATATTTATATATATAATAACATACATATTTATAATAATTGCATATATATATAGAAATATATATATATATATATATACATATAAATAATATATTTACATATATATAATATTATACATATAAAATATATACATATATAGCTTATGTAATAATAATATATGTATAGTACATAATATATATATATATATTACATATATATATACTATACATACACATATATATATATATATATATAATATATATATATATATATATATATATATTATATATATATACTATATATATAATATATATATATATATATATATATATATATATATATATATATATTATATATATATATATATTATATATGCTAAATAATATAAATACATATAAATAATATATTTACATATATATAATATAATACATATAAATAATATACTATATAATTAAATATAATAATATATATATAATTATGTGTAGTATATATATATATATATATATAATATATATAATATATATATATATTATATATAATATATATATATATATATAAATGAATATTATATATATATATATATATTACATTATATAAGTTATATATATATATATATATAATATATTATATATTATATATAAATATATATATATATATATATATATATATTATATAATATATATATATATAATATATATATATATATATAATATATAATAATATTAATATAAATATAATTATATATTTATAACTATATATATAAATAATATATAATATATATATATATATATATATATATATAATATTTATACACATATATATATACATACATATATAAAATTATACGTATATACGTACAGGGAGGGGGGTATGCTATACCTGACAGGTGGGGGGACCCACTGGGCTCGTCGCCGGCGGCGTGTGGACGGCGGTGGCTGACCGGGACGGCAACCTTAAAGGAGCAGGCATAGACAGCAGCAAGCAACTGTTATCACAGCATACAAGCAGCAGCAGGCGGCTCTGCAGCAAGCTGGGAGCTGGCTCAGGGCGGTGGCGGAGGCGGCGGTGCAGGGGGTCAGGGCGGCGGAGGAGGAGGTTGGGGCGAAGGGTTCGGTGGTGTGGTGGCGGTGTGTCAGTGGTGGCCGGAGGGGAAGTTCGAGGCTCGGTCGGGGAGGAGGAGGCTCGGGTTGGTGGTCGGGTCGGGGGGACAGCTTGTGGCGGAGATGGAGGTGAGCTGTGGTGGTCGTGGAGGTGGCGGGAAGGTGGTGGTCCGGTAGAGGGGGTCGGGGCGAAGCGGATGGTGGGGTGGTGGTCCACGGTGGCCGGGTGGCGGCGGCTGGGGTGGCTCGGGTTGGGGGAGGTGCTGTTGGTGGAGTTGGGGGGTTGGGGCGCTGCGGGGGCTGCAGGCGGCGCTGGCGGTGGCTATGGCGGTGCTCCGACGGCCGGGGAGGAGGTCGGGGGGGTGGCGAGGCAAGGGGGGCTGAGGGTCGGAGGCGGTGGTGGTCGTAGGGGCTGAGGACAGGGGTCAGGGGGTGATTGGGGGCTGAGTGAGGGTGGTGGTGTGTAGTTTAGGAATTAGGGTTTTGCGTTTGTTATTTCTAGGTTTGTGTGTCAATTAATGTGATGTAAGGTACCCTATATGTAGGAGAGAGAGAGTGGGGGGGGGGGGCTGCCTTGGGATTAGGGCCGGCTGCTAGCATACCTAGGGTTGTGTGAGGAGGCTCTCCACATGTTAGACATGGGGCTAGGATCAAAGGATTTGAAATGTAGGGCTAGGATTGCTTCCCCAAAATTTGATGCAAGTACATGAAAAATGGAGAAAAAATATATGGTGACACAGTCAAGGAATGTAGGTTCCTTTCTTCATGTGGTTGGGCCAATGAGAGGGGGGGCACCTCATTGTTAATTTGTACAAAAGCCCCTGAACAATTAGGAAATTGCACAAAAAGCTGAAATTGAGAATTTGATGTGACAAAACACCATGTTTGGTATTTTGTATTGGACTAGAATGGTGTATGGTATTTTGTATGAGGCTTGAGGGTGTGTGTGTGGGTTTGGGTTGGAGTTGGGTCTAATTTGAACGAGGTTGGGTCACTATATTAATTTAATTAAAATTAATACGCTAGGTGTTATTTAATTAATTAAAAATAACCGGGGGGTCAAATTTGGGTGGCTCAAGCATCATGGACGTAGTAGGTTTAGAGTATAATAATATCATAACTTGGGCTGGACAAAACAGGTTGAGGTTGTGTCTCAATCTCGATTGGAACGGACAACGAACGTAAATATACAATTAATTGAATTTACGTACGGACGTTTGTAACGACTTTTGTGCGACTAAAATCAGACACACAAATGAGTACCTGTGAGTTACACGAAGGTCATTATGGTAGGTTGGTATGTCTAGGCAAAGTGTATGGAATTTGTTTTGGGGTAACAGCTAGGGTAGTGTCCTAAATATCGGGACAACGGTAAGGTGTCCTAAGTAATAAAAGTATTGCACAAATAAATAATACTCTGTATAATAAATTCTAATTAGGACCAAAATAACCCTAATCTCTTTATCTAAATTAATAAAAATAATTTTTTGGTCGAGGGGTTTACAAATCTCCTCCTCTACTCTAATGAGAGGGTGTTGACCCTATGGCTTCTCAATTGGACTCCATGCCTGTTGTCCTGCGACAAAGTTTCTGCTCCCCCATGCCACCGATCTTCCGTTGTATGTGCACTAGCAGTCGTCCGCTCACGCAATCTAAGATACTCGGCCTAGAAAATTTTGGATACTCAATAATTGCTAATGTGTCTAAGGTACTTATTACTAACTACATGGATATTTATTTGTATATTTTCTAAGTTATATTAAAATTAACACAAAGTAAAGTAATACTTACATAGGTCTGCGAGGCCCTCTCATCAATGAGATTCTCGCCCTTTCGATGGGTGGCTAGGAAGACGGTCACCATGTTGGCATCCTCACCCCTCTGTACCTGTTAAAAATATATTATTTAGTACTAAAATTAAATATTTTATTCTACTACCATTTTATCGTACTTGCAATAAAATAATATATCTAAAATAAAAATATACCAAACGAAGAAAATATTATGTCATCGGAATCGAGCCACCACACCACTTTGCTGCCTTCTGCCTAGCCGCCTTGGCCTTCTCTGACCTTTTCTTGTACCTCAGATCATCGAATCTAGCCCTCATCGCAGTCCACTGCTCAGGCATGATCCAAACTTGGATCGGTCTTCCATCGCGATCACGAGCCTTCTGGTCATCCAGAGCATCACTGGTCAGTTTGGCGGCAACGGCAGAAAATATCTGCTTGATCAACTCGGTCCAGTGCAGTGGATAGAAATACGTTTGCTACAAGAAGTAATTTAATAAGTTATATAATATACATAAATTAGATGATTGATATAATATACTTTTACTTTGAAGTGCATAAACCAGAACGCCTTCCTCTCATCCGGAGTATCAGAGTAGTTGATCCAAGGGCCACCATAGTTGTACCTCAGAAAGTGGCCTAGGTGTCTCTATACCGACGAGGGACGATATATATATACAGAGATAATTATTTTTATTGAAAAAGTGAATATATGAGGAATAAAGAAATACACGATATATATGATGCTAAACCAACTAATTGACTTACTTTGTACCGTCGGCCCAAATCTTCATCCTCTTCTCGTTTGGAGGTACGCATGGAGGATCTCGCTGATGCTGGGACAACGTCGGCTCAACCTCCACCAAATGCTCATCTGTCTCCATGGTTCCGTCAACAGGAGGAATGTTGGACGAGGGAGTAGTCTCAGGCCTGGAACAACTCATCACAGGAGTGCTGCCACATAACGTCGTCGCAGTCGGAGATGTGACTGGTCGATATAGTGGAGTACTTGGCACCGAGGATCCAGAACCAACAGTAGGCAGTACCGGAGGAGCACTTCATCTACCTCGAGACCTGCTGAATGCTCCATGTCGTTCTGTCATACCTGGTAACAACATATGATGATAGAACAAATAAACAAATATATAGTATATTCTACAGTCAAAATGTTATGCATATCTCACAACATTAATAGAATTGAACAATATATAACTAGTAGTGTCACAAGTCTAAATTGATAGTACATTCTACAGTCAAAATATAATACATGTCACAAGTTCAACTGGATTTATTTTATTTTCAATCATCTTTAAAAAATTTATCTTGTTCGCCTTCCTCGTCCTCCTCTTCCTCCTCATCATCACTTTCATCTACTTCGTATTCCTCTTCGGATAATTCTACCTCTTCTACATTATTAGTCATGTAATGAGTAACTTTTATTGAGTCCACATCTACAATATTTGGTACAAGAGGTAGCTCGTCCTCCTAATAAGTTATTTCGTCAACGTCAAAGGTATTTCTAGCTTTAGTCTTGCATACTGTGTCACCACCCCATTTCCAGAGCCGGGTATTTTTTTTTTATTTTTAATTTGGTTAATTATGTATTATTTATAATTAATTGTATTTATATTTAATTAGTGATTGCATTATTTTTTATTATTTTTATTTTGATTGTTTTAGGATTTTGGCTAGCCTGGACCCATGTCAGACCCTAGTGGACCCATGTCCGACCCAGCCCATACCCCTGTGAGACTTATTTTGGGGCTTAGAATATTTATTTTATTTTTAGGAGGTTAGTGGGAGAGATTTGGAACTAGTTTGAGTGATTTTGGAACCCGGAACCCAAAACCGAGTGAGTAGGGGCGTTTTGGGAATGTGGAACTTAGTGTAACCCTTATATTTAGCATGGCCGGCCCCAAACCCTTCCCAAACCCGTGTGAACCAGCAGGAGCTTCTTCCCCACTTCCTCTTCTTCTTCATTCTTCATTCTTCTTCTCCTTCTTCTCTATTTTCCACTCTTCCTTCTTCTTTTCTTCTTCCCACTTTCAAGTAAGCTTCCATTTCTCTTCTTTCTTCCTCTATTCTTCTTTATGATTAACCCTAACCCTAGATCTTTCCCTAACCTAGGTGGGTAGAGCCTAGATCTGGTGTTGGAGCTTGGATTTGAGGCTTGGAAGCTTGGATTGGAGGATTTGGAGCATTTTGGGGATTTTTGCTTGGGATTCCAACTCCCAAGAGGTAAATCCTAAATTTCCCCTTGTAATTACTCTTTTATAGTGTAATTAATAGTTTAGAACCTTCCTAGACCCTTAGGCTACCCGTAGGAGAAAGTTGGAACTAGTTTGGTTGGGTTTAGAGACTTTAACACTAGGTTTTGTGTCAATTTCGGGTGAAATCCGAATTTGGCCCAATTTTGGGTGATGCCCTAGGTTAGATGGACCTAGGTAGATGTTGTCGGGTGTCGTGAGGGTGAGAGCGTGTCTCCGTTCGGACACGGGAAGCCGCGTCGCGGAGAAACGGGAGTTTCGGGCGAAATTGGGGCTTTTCGTCGTCGCCGATTCTAAGTGCGTGTGCGTTTCCACCACGGGCCTAGAATCGACGCGGGAGCGCATTTTCTAGGATCTAGGCATCGTGTAGAGCGCGTGGGTAAATTTTGGGCCGATTCCGAGTTCGTTTGGTGTGCGTTTCAGGAGGTTTTCCGAACCGCGCACCACGTGTTCGTCGAAATGACCGAACGGCCATTTCGACTTGGGTTCCTCGTTTCGGCTTTGTGCGCGCGTTGGGTTAGTATCGGAGAGTGTGTACTAGAGTTTTCGGGCTATATTATATATATTTTAGGGTATTGGTGAGTGTCGGGGTCGTTGGGCGTGAGTAGGGCGTGTGGTTTGAGTGTTGTGTGCGTGGTTGTGTTTGTTTTGATATGTGTCTCTATATATATATTTATTTGTGTGTGTGTTCCTATATATATATATATATATTTCTATTGATATATTTATGTGTGGTTATGTGTTTGTGAGCGTGTTAGTGAGTGCTAGTGTATGTGTGTAGGTGAGTGCTTGTGTGAGTGTGTGCTAGTGCGTAGGTGAGTGTGTGTGAGTGTGAGTGTGAGTGAGTGCCTATATATATATATATATATATATGAGTTTGAGTGAGTGTGTATATATGTATATATATTTATATATATGTAGGAGGGTTTGTGTGTGAGGTTGTGTGTTTGTGAGAGTGTGTGAGGGTGTGTGAGGTTGAGTGTGTGTGAGTGAGGATAGATATATATATATATAGATATATATATATGTATATATATGTGTGTATATATATATAGATGTGTGTTTATATATGTATAGATATATGTGAGTGTGCTTGTGTGTGTATATGTGTATATATGTATATAGGTGTATGTATGTATATATAGTTGAGAGTGTGTGTAGATATATATATATATATATAGTTGAGAGTGTGTGTAGATATATATATATTAAGTGTATATATATGTAGCTATGTATATATATATTTATGTGTGTGTGTGTATTAGTGTGTGTTTAAGTGTGTGTGTGTGTTAGGATATAGATATTAGTTTGTGTATATATATATATCTAGTGGTATATATATATAGATATATAGAGTTATATTATGTATATAGGTGTGTAGTGTATAGGCAGCGAGGGGGGTGGCCAGTGCAGCGCAGCGCAGCGGGGGGAAACTGAACTGCAGCAGCAGCAGTTCAGCTGCAACAGCAGCAGCTAGCTGCTGCTAGGAGAGCAGCAGCAGCAGCTCCAGAAGGAGCAGCAGCAGCAGCACATGTAGGAGCACCTGCAGCAGCAGCAGTGCCAAGAGGAGCAGCAGCAGCGCAGCAATATCAGCGTGCAGCAGCAGCATTTTGAGCAGGGAGCAGTAGCAGTAGAGTACTAGTGAGGGTTAGGAATAGGTAGAGTGCTAGATAGATGTATCTATCAATAGGTTGATAGTTAGATAGATAATATAATAGATAGATGGTTAGGTAATTAGTTAGATAGTTAGATAAGTAGATAGCTAGTTAGTATTATAGATTATATACATAGATAGTTAGATATATCTATGGATTGATAGATAGTTAGAATTAATAGATAGATAGTTAGTTTATTAGATAGATAGCTAAGTAGTTAAATAGATTAGAGAGATAGATAGGTAGTTGGATAAATAGGTAAGATAAGTTATGGATAATTAGATAGATAGATAGATAGATATTGATAGATAGATAGCTAGGTATTTAGATAGGTAGATAACTAGATTCTTAGATATGCCTATCTAAGAGATATAAATATCTATATGCCTAAGTTATATACATATATAGGTGTATAGGTAAGATAATGGGTAATCGGGTAAATGTGTGTGGATATCTATATACATAGGTATATACATACTTAGATATATATAAATATAGTAGATATCTATATTACCTAGCCTAGATTAATAACTATGTATATAATTAATAGCTAGATAGCTAGTTAGAGGGCCTTAGGGCGAAACCTCAATACCTTGAGATACCGAGGTATCTCGATACCTTGAGATATTCAAGGTATTGAGTTTCGAGCGGGGTATTTGAGCATTAGCCTAGGAAATGCTTGGGAATAATTTTTATATGTTTATATATATATAATTACGTGTGCTAGCATAGGTTTTAGCGGGTTTAGGCGGGGTGCGTGGCCTAGGGCGAGGTATCGGATACCGAGGGTATCCCGGTATCTCGATTAGGCGAGTTTGTGAGTTTAGTAGCTTAATGAGCTCGGTTTGATCTAGAATTTCAGGGGCACCCTAGTTTGACCCAGACTTGACCGTAGTTGACTCGGTTGACCGCCAAAGTCAACTGTTGACCTAGTTTTGACCCATAGTTGACTTTTTGGACCTAGAGTTGACTTTTTCACCCAGATTTTACCGGTTTGACCCGTTTGACCTAGAACGACCCTAGAAAGCCTATTTTTAGTTATTTTATATCTGTTTAACTCATTAGAATCCTGTTTAACCTTGCTTTTCGCATTAGGTCCTTGCGATACCAGTTCGGATCGCCAGTTGCTCAGGACGTCAGGCGAGTACATTCTCTGATAGTTTTCATTATCTGATATTTATTATGATTCAGCTTCTAGTATAGTATCATCTGATTATTCTGGCACCACACGGGACACTGACTGGTATTTCTGGATTCATTTACTTGCGACACGTACATTTCATGTTTCTGGCCTCTATTCTGGAATCACTACTGGCATCACCTACAGGCATCACCTACAGGCATCATTCATGTACAGGCTGGACTCATCTTGATTTGCGTGTCGGGTCTTGGATCCACTTGTATTAGTCGGGGCGGGGAAATACTCAAGTAGACATGTAAACATTCCTATCTGGCATCATCAGTAATCACTCCCTCTGGTCTAATCTGGAATGATAGCAGCCGCGCACCCAGTGCGCGGTGAGCCGTACTTACCCCTAGCCGTTTACATGTCGAAACAAGTATTTCAAAGACACCGAGTTCATTCTTTATAGTCTGGACTCTCATGCATTTCTTGACTTGTCTCACTTACATGTTTCTGGACTTGACTCACTACATGTTTTTCATGCTGGACTCACTACACGTTCATGTGCACGGACTTGATCTTAGCTTAGATTTTCTGTATCTTGTAGTTATTACTATCTTGCTCTGATATCCATGCATCTTTACCTTTATGCACAAGTGATTTATATATTTCTTGTTTCATACTTGCTTCATTCTTCTTGCTACTTGCTATGACTGTTTTATAGTTTTTATCATTTAAATGGAACTGCTGTTAGAGATGTACTTGCTCCAGTCCTGACTGGACATATTTTTCAGAGTATCCGGAGGATTGATGTCCGACGTTTTATGGACCTGAGCCTGTCGATGGTGCAGACAGGGACCCTCTAGTTTAGAGGTGATTTCCGGGTTGGTAGCCGGGATCACTAGGATCTTGTTGTTGTTTTTATTAGCTTTTAGCACCGGATTTGTCTCCGGTTTTGGATTGAGACCTTGTTTGTATATTATTTTGGATGATGTATTGTTGTATTATTATTATTATTGATGTTGTGGTTGTTGTAGTAGTAGTTGGTGGTTAGACTTTATAGTTGTTAGTCTTCTTTGTTATCTATCGTGCTTAGATTCGTGATTGAGTACTTGAGATTATCTTTTGATATTGCTCCTCCGTTTGGAGTTGAGATCTTGGCAGATTATATATATTGTTTGTGTGGTTGCCCTCCTTTTGGAGAGGTCATGCCCGGTTTTTGTGTGAGATTATTATTTAGTTAGTTGACCTAGACAGCGTTCTACCGCCGATGCTGCGGCGTAGGCTGGACGTACCCACGACTCATGCCCGATTTTCCGGGTGCGGGTCGTGACACATTTTTGGTGGCGGCCCCATGCAGGTCTCGATTCACAATTAGTGCGATGTCGTGGTGGTACAACAAATTAGTTGTACTGCTGCGAGCCTGCTATAGGATCTAGGATCTAGGATGAGAGTGTACTCAATCACGACTAGGAACAATTCCAATCTAATTATTCTGAAATTGCTTCTTTTGAAATATTACTGTCCTTTCTTGATGATATCGTATCTTGCGCCGTATTGACTTCTTTTGATCTGTGTTCAGGATGCCTCCGAAGACACGATCCCATCGTACCGTTCCAGCAGTTGCCTCGGAGAGGTCTGCTACCTCTCGTCCAGCTCGTATTCAGGCAGCTGCTACCGCTCCACTCACCACTCCTGCGGTTGAGGGAGCATCTGCTTCTCTCGGGGATCCTCCTTCACCTATCGATCCGAGGACTACCCCAGTCGTTCCGGTGGTTCCTCCACTACTTCCTGCTCCAGTAGATGCCGCGCAGTTGTTTGCGTTCTTCAGGGAGATGATGGACGCGCAACACCGTCAGGTGGATGTGATGAGGCTGGGCATTGAGAACGCCCACCAGGTGGCCATGACGGCAGTGGATAGGGTGGCACAGGTTCAGCCACAGGCAGATCAGATTCAGCATCCGAGGCCGGGTAGTATCATTGATTTTCAGAGGATGCGGCCCAAGGAGTGTAAAACCCCCTTCCCAGAAAATCGTATATACCCTTTATTTATTAATTATTAATTAAATTGTAGTAATTAGAGTTAAATGGGAGAAATGGATTTTTTTAATAATTTTTATGTTAGGTGTTCGGGCACTTAGATGACTTATGGGACCATCAGGAATTTTTCGGATTTTATTCCATGTAGGAGACCCCTTGAGCAGTTGCTAGCCTAACGATGTGCAATATCCTATTATATAAATTGTCTTATGTGTGAATATATATATATAGATATACAAATATAAATATGTATATACAAATATATATATATGTATATATATATATATAATTAAAGAAAGAAAGGAAAAGAAAAGAAAGTAAAAAGAATATACTAATATAATAATAATAATAATAATAACCCTTACTCCATTAGCAGTATTATCATTCCTTAGGAATTGCTTGTCCCCTCGGCAGCATTAATTGCTTTAGCACAATTTCTATTACACTCCTTAGCTAAGTAACCCCTTAGCAACCCAGAGCCCGCCAATGAAACCAGGACCCGAACCCCCTTTGCTTTCCACGACCCGCTCCATATATCTCTCTCTCTCCTAAAATATAATCATATATATATATATCATTAGCTCCCCAAAACCCTAACCTAAAACTCCAGACTTCCCCTTCCCATCTAGAGCCGTCACCGCAGCCAGAGAAGCCTCCCCAAGCCATCCAACCACCCCGTCGACGCTGACATCGCGGACTGCAGATTCCCACTCGAGGCACCTTCGCTCCGGCGTGATTTCCCGTTGACTCGCTCGACCAAACGCAGATCCGTTTTCATAGGTATGATCTTCCCTTAACCCTCTCCAATATCTGTTTTATAGTCAACCTCGGAAAACGTGTGCCCCTAGGTGAAAAACAGCGCCCAAGTCAGCACGAGCAGACAGAATTCTGCAATCGCAGAAACTTGCGATGACCACCTATATTGTCGAGTTCGTATCTCCCACCACAGAGATCCGAATTCGATGATTCTTTTTGATACCTGTAGATTACATGGCCTAGTTTAATTTCTGTATTATAACTTTGTGCTATTAGTCGCTGTGGACAGAATTATATTCGTCACAAAACTGCGCGCACCCACTTTTTCCGGTTTTCTAAAAGTGGGAGATCGGAGCGCGCCCCGCCAAACGGGACCGCCCCGCCGTGTGCCAAGTGTACCGAATGGTGCACGCAGCATAACGGGACACGTGAAAATTCGTGGGGACTGATTTGGACGCGTGTGCGCGCCGGAATCAGGCCGTATCCGCGAACACATTCTGTGTCGCCACTTTTGTGGAACTCGCGAGTATTTTGTGCACGCTTGTCAGATTGCGACGAAACTTGCGCCACTGGACTCGTGATAACACGCTGGTCCTGTGACCCAATTTTTACGCATTTCTGAGACGGTTGACCAGATCGCCAATTGGCGGGCCCCACAGTTGACTTTTTGGACCAAATGATGTTCGGCTCATCGGAATCCAAATTTGGACATACCGTTGGGATCGTATTGACATTTAGAGTTGTTTGACCCATAGTTTGTCCCAATTAGAGACTGTTACCCTCGGCACGCTTTTTGGTGCGAAGTGGGCCACACGTGGACCCCACTTTGGCCCAAAAATGACCTTTTTGCCCCTGTGTCCAAATTGGACGTAAGGACAGGCATTTCCAGCTATTTGACATCTTCTGAGACTGTTGGTGATATTTATTACAGCTTTCGGAGTAGTACCTACCGGATCCACAGATACCAGGACGACAGTTGATATTCAAACATCAGGCAAGTGTACCTTGCCAAACTCTACAGTATTGTTATATATATTTCTTGCTTTATCATAGTGCTGTGCATGCTCAACCTAGGACCGTGTGACGTACTTAGCGTCCGATTATCAGTCGGGTGCCGACACTGTGCGCAGTGTTGGGTACTGTCATCTAGAGATGGACATTCGTGACACTTTATTCTCGTACTTGTCTTATCAAGTACCATATGACCCAGGACACTTGACACTATTCATGAGACAGGATTTTCCCGAGATATTCATGGTGATTCTGTATAGGATACAGGACATGGACATTATACTCTTAGATACTTATGACTTGTTTGCATTAGCTATGATCCCGCTTGACATGGACATGAGACGTTATGGTCATGATATGCGTGATTACATTGGGTGGGGAGAGACACACAGGCCACAGGTTGATTTTATATATTATGACAGCGTCTCAGTCTTTCTCTGAGCTAGACGACTGCTGGCGTCTCAGTCTCACGCTGAGCTTGACGACCACATGATATCACTGCTACCGGCTCCCCGACACAGAGCTTGTAGTGGCTTCAGCCTGAGTTCTAGTGCTGCTCTCATATTGCATATCACTTAGATGGTTACATATTTACCCTATTGCTTTATCTATTTCATTATCTGCTGCACTGCATTTATTTTGGCATAAGCTTTCTTGTACCTTGCTATGTCCCCTGAGGACCTGGATCCGGATTATGTCCCCAGATATTGTAGACGAGATCTACCCAGAGTTGTACAGTACAGGAGCATTAGCAGAAGCAGGTGCCTACATTGGAGCAGTGCCAGGACCAGAGGGCGGGATCGTACCAGAGGACTTCTCCTGGGTATTGGTTTGAGATACTCATTTACTTCTGTTCCTATTTACTTTACTTCCAGTCTATTGCATTATTGTATTAGACTTGTTCTCGGATTGTTCTCCGAGACTCTTTATTGAGATATGCTAGATTATAATTACTTGCATTATTCTGGCATTTGATCTGTGATTATCTGTTGTGGATGAGATTAGTATAGACTGAGACATGTATTATTGGACCTGCTTATTGTTATATTACAGCTTAAGTATGCCCTGATGGATCCATTAAATTGGGTTGTCCATCGGTGCGTACTGCTGGCCATTATCACGCGTCTGGTCCCTCGGTATTTTGGGACTGGGGTGTGACATGGTTTTTGTGGTGGCCCATGCAGGTCAACGACTAAATTGTTCGGTTTCAACTTAGGGACCGAGCAAGCCTGCAATAAGAATATGATAAGTTTTTAGGAATCTCATCCACTTGCTTGAAACGTTCTTGATATCTATATCAGATTCGAATTTAATTCTTGACTTACATCCTGCCTTGATTTCTGTGCGCCTCTTATCGTTTATTTTGGTTGCAGAGTTATGGATTCACAAGCAAACGACGAGACACCTGCAATATCACCACGAGATGCTTTGGTAACCAATGAAGAGGAAGTAACACCAGTAGAAGAAGGTCAATCCGCTCAACAGCACAGTCAAGCGAATCAGCAAGATGACATTTCACCATCGACGCAATTGCCCGTAATTCCACCAGGGCAGGCCATGGACGGGCAGCAGATGTTTTCAAATGATCTATACAATAATGCAAGCTCAACAAGAGGCTTTGAGTCGCAGCCTAGCAATCGCACTAGAGCAGGCAGATTTACCAGTACGACGGCCAACGACGGGCTCTATTTCCGATTTCCGCCAGCTGAAGCCTCGTACCTTCTCAGGCAAGGAGGAGCCCACAGAAGTTCATGAGTGGCTCACCAACACACGACATCAATTAGAAGCAGCCGAGCTTCCAAGAGAACGTTGGATGACTGCCGTCAGAATGCAGTTGACGGACAATGCCCATCACTGGTGGCTATCTGAGGAGACACGGCTCGGACCAGACCGAGTCACTTGGGAAGAGTTCTCTAGACTTTTTCAGGAGATGTACATACCAGCCATCGCTCGATCAGAACTTCGCGACAAGTTCAATAGCCTTACTCAAGACAATCTGACAGTGGAAGAATACAACGCAGAATTTATTCGTCTAAGTCGCTTTGCCCCAACCCTGATCCCGACAGAAGAAGAGAAGGCCGAGAAGTTCTTCGACGGACTAAACATTGAGCTACAGAAACTGATCGGATCCGTCGTACCTACTTCTTACTCAGACGTTCTTGCTGCAGCCCGACGCATGGAGCGTGTCATCAGGAGAGAGACCAGTCTGAAGCGATCATCCACATCAGCACCCGCCGGAGCACCACAGGAAGAAGCTACAAAGAGACCTCACGTGCATCAGCCATCAGAAGCATCTCCACAGTCTCTACCTATCTGTCAATATTGTCGCAAACGAGGCCATATTGAGGACGAGTGCAGACGAAAAAGGAAAGTATGTTTAGCTTGCGGATCCAGTCAGCATTCATTGAGGGAATGCCCCGAACGTCGAGACAGAGCACCAATGGTTAACCAACAAGAAGTACCAGTACCAAGGCCAGCCTATCCAGCATTGGGAGCACTGCAAACGGAAGTTGAAGGAGTCATACCACCGCCTCCAGGAGGGTACCAGCCGAGGCCACCTTTGATACCACAAGCCACACTCTTCCAGCAGGCTCAACAGCAGCAGAGGAATCAACTACAAGAACGTGAACAAGCTTTCGCGATGACTTCGGAGGACGCGCAGACCCATGGAGTAGCTAATGCGCGTAACTTTTCGTAGTTTTCTATTTCTAGATTTGTTTTATCTCGTGCATATTGGTTCGTGACCTCAGACTTAACCTATGTAATTTTGAACTTACTTATAATTGATAACCGTAGAGATTATAGAGTCTTTTGTGATTGTGCTTATTTTGTGTTGTTTTGTGAACTTGAATTAATTTGTACCTCCTTTCATCATCATCTAGCGTACTTAAATTTGTTGTACTCGACTTATGCTGCTATTCTATAGCCTAGTTTTGCAAGCTTACTCTTTATCGAGCTTGTTCATGACATATGTATTAGTGGACTGGTACATTAATACAATTGTCTATTCAGAATCAGTGTATTACGGTCTGATCAACCTTAGTGCATTTTGGTTTGCTCTTCGCACGACTACTTTACGTGGATTGAGATATAGTTGACTAGTATACTTGCCATCTAGATATGTCTGCGCATATCGTATCAGTTACATAACTGTACTAATACGAGCATGCGAACAAAGGATTACCAATAGGATTTTAATCCACAACAACTGGACAATTCCCATTCGAATTCGTCAAACGCCTTGATCCTAATACTTCTAATCTATTACCTCACCCTTGAACTCTTTATTATTGATCTCCGTCTTCCCTTATTTCGGAAAGACGAAACCTCGTGCTGGGTATAAGTTTGATATATAGATAGTACTAGATATTACCCCACAGGCATGTCGCATTGTTGATGACCCTTTTATATATGATTAAGGACATATCATAGATGATATGTTGGTGTTAAAAACCTTGAGGATTCAACAACATAATTTGGGGCATAGCTTTTTTGGATGTATAGCCTTAGATGATAGATGGGTAAAATCTAAGTTGGGTAGAGACCGTAATGCTCACTTGAGAGAAATTCTTAGACTGTAATCAAGTGAGACTTGACAAAGAGAGCCCTACCCTAATTTAATTTCGAGGACGAAATTTTTATAAGTTGGGTAGAATGTAAAACCCCCTTCCCAGAAAATCGTATATACCCTTTATTTATTAATTATTAATTAAATTGTAGTAATTAGAGTTAAATGGGAGAAATAAATTTTTTTAATAATTTTTATGTTAGGTGTTCGGGCACTTAGATGACTTATGGGACCATCAGGAATTTTTCGGATTTTATTCCATGTAGGAGACCCCTTGAGCAGTTGCTAGCCTAACGATGTGCAATATCCTATTATATAAATTGTCTTATGTGTGAATATATATATATAGATATACAAATATAAATATGTATATACAAATATATATATATGTATATATATATATAATTAAAGAAAGAAAGGAAAAGAAAAGAAAGTAAAAAGAATATACTAATATAATAATAATAATAATAATAACCCTTACTCCATTAGCAGTATTGTCATTCCTTAGGAATTGCTTGTCCCCTCGGCAGCATTAATTGCTTTAGCACAATTTCTATTACACTCCTTAGCTAAGTAACCCCTTAGCAACCCAGAGCCCGCCAATGAAACCAGGACCCGAACCCCCTTTGCTTTCCACGACCCGCTCCATATATCTCTCTCTCTCCTAAAATATAATCATATATATATATATATCATTAGCTCCCCAAAACCCTAACCTAAAACTCCAGACTTCCCCTTCCCATCTAGAGCCGTCACCGCAGCCAGAGAAGCCTCCCCAAGCCATCCAACCACCCCGTCGACGCTGACATCGCGGACTGCAGATTCCCACTCGAGGCACCTTCGCTCCGGCGCGATTTTCCGTTGACTCGCTCGACCAAACGCAGATCCGTTTTCATAGGTATGATCTTCCCTTAACCCTCTCCAATATCTGTTTTATAGTCAACCTCGGAAAACGTGTGCCCCTAGGTGAAAAACAGCGCCCAAGTCAGCACGAGCAGACAGAATTCTGCAATCGCAGAAACTTGCGATGACCACCTATATTGTCGAGTTCGTATCTCCCACCACAGAGATCCGAATTCGACGATTCTTTTTGATACCTGTAGATTACATGACCTAGTTTAATTTCTGTATTATAACTTTGTGCTATTAGTCGCTGTGGACAGAATTATATTCGTCACAAAACTGCGCGCACCCACTTTTTCCGGTTTTCTAAAAGTGGGAGATCGGAGCGCGCCCCGCCAAACGGGACCGCCCCGCCGTGTGCCAAGTGTACCGAATGGTGCACGCAGCATAACGGGACACATAAAAATTCGTGGAGACTGATTTGGACGCGTGTGCGCGCCGAAATCAGGCCGTATCCGCGAACACATTCCGTGTCGCCACTTTTGTGGAACTCGCGATTATTTTGTGCACGCTTGTCAGATTGCGACGAAACTTGCGCCACTGGACTCGTGATAACACGCTGGTCCTGTGACCCAATTTTTACGCATTTCTGAGACGGTTGACCAGATCGCCAATTGGCGGGCCCTACAGTTGACTTTTTGGACCAAATGATGTTCGGCTCATCGGAATCCAAATTTGGACATACCGTTGGGATCGTATTGACATTTAGAGTTGTTTGACCCATAGTTTGTCCCAATTAGAGACTGTTACCCTCGACACGCTTTTTGGTGCGAAGTGGGCCACACGTGGACCCCACTTTGGCCCAAAAATGACCTTTTTGCCCCTGTGTCCAAATTGGACGTAAGGACAGGCATTTCCAGCTATTTGACATCTTCTGAGACTGTTGGTGATATTTATTACAGCTTTCGGAGTAGTACCTACCGGATCCACAGATACCAGGACGACAGTTGATATTCAAACATCAGGCAAGTGTACCTTGCCAAACTCTACAGTATTGTTATATATATTTCTTGCTTTATCATAGTGCTGTGCATGCTCAACCTAGGACCGTATGACGTACTTAGCGTCCGATTATCAGTCGGGTGCCGACACTGTGCGCAGTGTTGGGTACTGTCATCTAGAGATGGACATTCGTGACACTTTATTCTCGTACTTGTCTTATCAAGTACCATATGACCCAGGACACTTGACACTATTCATGAGACAGGATTTTCCCGAGATATTCGTGGTGATTCTGTATAGGATACAGGACATGGACATTATACTCTTAGATACTTATGACTTGTTTGCATTAGCTATGATCCCGCTTGACATGGACATGAGACGTTATGGTCATGATATGCGTGATTATATTGGGTGGGGAGAGACACACAGGCCACAGGTTGATTTTATATATTATGACAGCGTCTCAGTCTTTCTCTGAGCTAGACGACTGTTGGCGTCTCAGTCTCACGCTGAGCTAGACGACCACATGATATCACTGCTACCGGCTCCCCGACACAGAGCTTGTAGTGGCTTCAGCCTGAGTTCTAGTGCTGCTCTCATATTGCATATCACTTAGATGGTTACATATTTACCCTATTGCTTTATCTATTTTATTATCTGCTGCACTGCATTTATTTTGGCATGAGCTTTCTTGTACCTTGCTATGTCCCCTGAGGACCTGGATCCGGATTATGTCCCCAGATATTGTAGACGAGATCTACCCAGAGTTGTACAGTACAGGAGCATTAGCAGAAGCAGGTGCCTACATTAGAGCAGTGCCAGGACCAGAGGGCGGGATCGTACCAGAGGACTTCTCCTGGGTATTGGTTTGAGATACTCATTTACTTCTGTTCCTATTTACTTTACTTCCAGTCTATTGCATTATTGTATTAGACTTGTTCTCGGATTGTTCTCCGAGACTCTTTATTGAGATATGCTAGATTATAATTACTTGCATTATTCTGGCATTTGATCTGTGATTATCTGTTGTGGATGAGATTAGTATAGACTGAGACATGTATTATTGGACCTGCTTATTGTTATATTACAGCTTAAGTATGCCCTGATGGATCCATTAAATTGGGTTGTCCATCGGTGCGTACTGCTGGCCATTATCACGCGTCTGGTCCCTCGGTATTTTGGGACTGGGGCGTGACAAGGAGTTCCGTGGTACAGAAGGTATCCTGTACGCAGATGACTGGATAGAGCAGATTGAGGGCATCTTCAGGCTAGCGCAGATTCCGGACAGCATGCAGATAGAGGCAGCGGGCAGTCAGATGTTCGACCTTGCCTTGACGTGGTATAGCACAGATACGAGGATTGCAGTGTCAGGGCTTACTTGGGAGGCTTTCAAGAGGCTTTTTAAGGAGAAGTTTTTCCCAGATGTGGCGCTTAGTGCTTTGGAGAGCCAGTTTGAGGCACTCGTCCAAGGGAGCATGACAGTGGACGAGTACGCAGCGGAGTTCTGCCGTCTGGGCAGATTTGTAGAGGGCTTGAGTGAGGCAGCCAAGGCGAGGAAGTTTCGCAAGGGCTTGGTTATGGCGGTCAAGTCTTTGACCAGGAGCGACCGCGAGGCGACTTTTGAGCAGATAGTAGGAGATGCTCAGAGAGCAGAGGATGACTTGGAGCTCAAGTCCAAGAGAGGCAGGGATGATTCAGGCAGTGCCAGTGGTAGTGCGGGACCAGCTAAGCGTCCCTATGTGCAGAAGGCAGCACAACAGGGTCAGGATCAGAGGGTGCCCACTTGTGCCTACTGCAGGAAGGCAGGACACACTTGGGATGTTTGTAGGAGGAGGCTGAAGGTGTGTTTGTTCTGTGGATCCGCTGCTCACCAGATGCGAGATTGCCCCACTGCACCTCCATTGGGTGGAGCACAGGATCAGAGAGTTGGAGCTAGGCCATCTGTGGCACAGCATCATGCTCCGCACCAGCAGAGGGATACACCCCAGCAGGGCAGGGCTTATGCGTTGACGGTCGAGGAGGCCGATGCTACGGATGTCGGGTTAGCAGGTCTGTCTCTTGTTTTTTCTTCCTGTCCTTTCCATTCCTTGTGGTGTGCTTCATTAGTACCTGTTAGATTTTTCTTTGTGCTGTGGTAGATAGTGTAGTGACCCTGATTAAGACTGTGATAACACGACCAGTAGGACCCTGATCTTGTATGTTGTTTAGGTAGAAATTCTTGACTGTGATTGTTGGGGGTTTGACCTAGAGGAGTGTGATTGACTTTAAATTTCGAGGACGAAATTTTCTAAGGAGGATAGGCTTGTCACCACGCCATTTCCAGAGCCGGGTATTTTTTTTATTTTTAATTTGGTTAATTGTGTATTATTTATAATTAATTGTATTTATATTTAATTAGTGATTGCATTATTTTTTATTATTTTTATTTTGATTGTTTTAGGATTTTGGCTAGCCTGGACCCATGTCAGACCCTAGTGGACCCATGTCCGACCCAGCCCACACCCCTGTGAGACTTATTTTGGGGCTTAGAATATTTATTTTATTTTTAGGAGGTTAGTGGGAGAGATTTGGAACTAGTTTGAGTGATTTTGGAACCCGGAACCCAAAACCGAGTGAGTAGGGGCGTTTTGGGAATGTGGAACTTAGTGTAACCCTTATATTTAGCATGGCCGGCCCCAAACCCTTTCCAGACCCGTGTGAACCAGCAGGAGCTTCTTCCCCACTTCCTCTTCTTCTTCATTCTTCATTCTTCTTCTCCTTCTTCTCCATTTTCCACTCTTCCTTCTTCTTTTCTTCTTTCCACTTTCAAGTAAGCTTCCATTTCTCTTCTTTCTTCCTCTATTCTTCTTTATGATTAACCCTAACCCTAGATCTTTCCCTAACCTAGGTGGGTAGAGCCTAGATCTGGTGTTGGAGCTTGGATTTGAGGCTTGGAAGCTTGGATTGGAGGATTTGGAGCATTTTGGGGATTTTTGCTTGGGATTCCAAATCCCAAGAGGTAAACCCTAAATTTCCCCTTGTAATTACTCTTTTATAGTGTAATTAATAGTTTAGAACCTTCCTAGACCCTTAGACTACCCGTAGGAGGAAGTTGGAACTAGTTTGGTTGGGTTTAGAGACTTTAACACTAGGTTTTGTGTCAATTTCGGGTGAAATCCGAATTTAGCCCAATTTTGGGTGATGCCCTAGGTTAGATGGACCTAGGTAGACGTTGTCGGGTGTCGTGAGGGTGAGAGCGTGTCTCCGTTCGGACACGGGAAGCCGCGTCGCAGAGAAACGGGAGTTTCGGGCGAAATTGGGGCTTTTCGTCGTCGCCGATTCTAAGTGCGTGTGCGTTTCCGCCACGGGCCTAGAATCGACGCGGGAGCACATTTTCTAGGATCTAGGCATCGTGTAGAGCGCGTGGGTAAATTTTGGGCCGATTCCGAGTTCGTTTGGTGTGCGTTTCAGGAGGTTTTCCGAACCGCGCACCACGTGTTCGTCGAAATGACCGAACGGCCATTTCGACTTGGGTTCCTCGTTTCAGCTTTGTGCGCGCGTTGGGTTAGTATCGGAGAGTGTGTGCTAGAGTTTTCGGGCTATATTATATATATTTTAGGGTATTGGTGAGTGTCGGGGTCGTTGGGCGTGAGTAGGGCGTGTGGTTTGAGTGTTGTGTGCGTGGTTGTGTTTGTTTTGATATGTGTCTCTATATATATATTTATTTGTGTGTGTGTTCCTATATATATATATATATTTCTATTGATATATTTATGTGTGGTTATGTGTTTGTGAGCGTGTTAGTGAGTGCTAGTGTATGTGTGTAGGTGAGTGCTTGTGTGAGTGTGTGCTAGTGCGTAGGTGAGTGTGTGTGAGTGTGAGTGTGAGTGAGTGCCTATATATATATATATATATATGAGTTTGAGTGAGTGTGTATATATGTATATATATTTATATATATGTAGGAGGGTTTGTGTGTGAGGTTGTGTGTTTGTGAGAGTGTGTGAGGGTGTGTGAGGTTGAGTGTGTGTGAGTGAGGATAGATATATATATATATATAGATATATATATATGTATATATATGTGTGTATATATATATAGATGTGTGTTTATATATGTATAGATATATGTGAGTGTGCTTGTGTGTGTATATGTGTATATATGTATATAGGTGTATGTATGTATATATAGTTGAGAGTGTGTGTAGATATATATATATATATAGTTGAGAGTGTGTGTAGATATATATATATTAAGTGTATATATATGTAGCTATGTATATATATATTTATGTGTGTGTGTGTATTAGTGTGTGTTTAAGTGTGTGTGTGTGTTAGGATATAGATATTAGTTTGTGTATATATATATATATCTAGTGGTATATATATATAGATATATAGAGTTATATTATGTATATAGGTGTGTGGTGTATAGGCAGCGAGGGGGGTGGCCAGTGCAGCGCAGCACAGCGGGGGGAAACTGAACTGCAGCAGCAGCAGTTCAGCTGCAACAGCAGCAGCTAGCTGCTGCTAGGAGAGCAGCAGCAGCAGCTCCAGAAGGAGCAGCAGCAGCAGCACATGTAGGAGCACCTGCAGCAGCAGCAGTGCCAAAAGGAGCAGCAGCAGCGCAGCAATATCAGCGTGCAGCAGCAGCATTTTGAGCAGGGAGCAGTAGCAGTAGAGTACTAGTGAGGGTTAGGAATAGGTAGAGTGCTAGATAGATGTATCTATCAATAGGTTGATAGTTAGATAGATAATATAATAGATAGATGGTTAGGTAATTAGTTAGATAGTTAGATAAGTAGATAGCTAGTTAGTATTATAGATTATATACATAGATAGTTAGATATATCTATGGATTGATAGATAGTTAGAATTAATAGATAGATAGTTAGTTTATTAGATAGATAGCTAAGTAGTTAAATAGATTAGAGAGATAGATAGGTAGTTGGATAAATAGGTAAGATAAGTTATGGATAATTAGATAGATAGATAGATAGATATTGATAGATAGATAGCTAGGTATTTAGATAGGTAGATAACTAGATTCTTAGATATGCCTATCTAAGAGATATAAATATCTATATGCCTAAGTTATATACATATATAGGTGTATAGGTAAGATAATGGGTAATCGGGTAAATGTGTGTGGATATCTATATACATAGGTATATACATACTTAGATATATATAAATATAGTAGATATCTATATTACCTAGCCTAGATTAATAACTAGGTATATAATTAATAGCTAAATAGCTAGTTAGAGGGCCTTAGGGCGAAACCTCAATACCTTGAGATACCGAGGTATCTCGATACCTTGAGATATTCAAGGTATTGAGTTTCGAGCGGGGTATTTGAGCATTAGCCTAGGAAATGCTTGGGAATGATTTTTATATGTTTATATATATATAATTACGTGTGCTAGCATAGGTTTTAGCGGGTTTAGGCGGGGTGCGTGGCCTAGGGCGAGGTATCGGATACCGAGGGTATCCCGGTATCTCGATTAGGCGAGTTTGTGAGTTTAGTAGCTTAATGAGCTCGGTTTGATCTAGAATTTCAGGGGCACCCTAGTTTGACCCAGACTTGACCGTAGTTGACTCGGTTGACCGCCAAAGTCAACTGTTGACCTAGTTTTGACCCAGAGTTGACTTTTTGGACCTAGAGTTGACTTTTTCACCCAGATTTCACCGGTTTGACCCGTTTGACCTAGAACGACCCTAGAAAGCCTATTTTTAGTTATTTTATATCTGTTTAACTCATTAGAACCCTGTTTAATCTTGCTTTTCGCATTAGGTCCTTGCGATACCAGTTCGGATCGCCAGTTGCTCAGGACGTCAGGCGAGTACATTCTCTGATAGTTTTCATTATCTGATATTTATTATGATTCAGCTTCTAGTATAGTATCATCTGATTATTCTGGCACCACACGGGACACTGACTGGTATTTCTGGATTCATTTACTTGCGACACGTACATTTTATGTTTCTGGCCTCTATTCTGGAATCACTACTGGCATCACCTACAGGCATCACCTACAGGCATCATTCATGTACAGGCTGGACTCATCTTGATTTGCGTGTCGGGTCTTGGATCCACTTGTATTAGTCGGGGCGGGAAAATACTCGAGTACACATGTAAACATTCCTATCTGGCATCATCAGGAATCACTCCCTCTGGTCTAATCTGGAATGATAGCAGCCGCGCACCCAGTGCGCGGTGAGCCGTACTTACCCCTAGCCGTTTACATGTCAAAACAAGTATTTCAAAGACACCGAGTTTATTCTTTATAGTCTGGACTCTCATGCATTTCTTGACTTGTCTCACTTACATGTTTCTGGACTTGACTCACTACATGTTTTTCATGCTGGACTCACTACACGTTCATGTGCACGGACTTGATCTTAGCTTAGATTTTCTGTATCTTGTAGTTATTACTATCTTGCTCTGATATCCATGCATCTTTACCTTTATGCACCAGTGATTTATATATTTCTTGTTTCATACTTGCTTCATTCTTCTTGCTACTTGCTATGACTGTTTTATAGTTTTTATCATTTAAATGGAACTGCTGTTAGAGATGTACTTGCTCCAGTCCTGACTGGACATATTTTTCAGAGTATCCGGAGGATTGGTGTCCGACGTTTTATGGACCTGAGCCTGTCGATGGTGCAGACAGGGACCCTCTAGTTTAGAGGTGATTTCCGGGTTGGTAGCCGGGATCACTAGGATCTTGTTGTTGTTTTTATTAGCTTTTAGCACCGGATTTGTCTCCGGTTTTGGATTGAGACCTTGTTTGTATATTATTTTGGATGATGTATTGTTGTATTATTATTATTATTGATGTTGTGGTTGTTGTAGTAGTAGTTGGTGGTTAGACTTTATAGTTGTTAGTCTTCTTTGTTATCTATCGTGCTTAGATTCGTGATTGAGTACTTGAGATTATCTTTTGATATTGCTCCTCCGTTTGGAGTTGAGATCTTGGCAGATTATATATATTGTTTGTGTGGTTGCCCTCCTTTTGGAGAGGTCATGCCCGATTTTTGTGTGAGATTATTATTTAGTTAGTTGACCTAGACATCGTTCTACCGTCGATGCTGCGGCGTAGGCTGGACGTACCCACGACTCATGCCCTATTTTCTGGGTGCGGGTCGTGACATACTGCCCACCAATCCGGCCTCGCTGTCCCCCGTCTAGGATAAGTTATGAAGTACACGAGTATCCTGTCCACCTTGGAATGACATCAAGGTTATGTCTGATCAGATTGGTGCTCCAATATGGTAGATCCCAGAATATACTCCTCTTCGTCCAGTTAAGGGTACGACCGTCATACTTGTACCCCTTAGCAGGCTCTTCGATAGCACTTAGTAAATCTTTTACCTCTTTCCGTATCATGTATCCAGGCCACCTTAGCGGTAGATTGGCCTTCTCCACAACGCCCACACGAAAAGTATTCATGTTCCTCCGGTACCGATGATCCTTAGACAGAAATTGTCGATGACAATCAAAGAAGCACGGTTTGCCTTCGTGTTTTAAACAAAAATCCTTAGTGTGGTCCATGCAATACAGACATAAGAGACGACCATGAGTGCTCCATCCCGATAATATTCTATAGGCCAGAAAGTCGTTGATGGTCAACATAAGTGTTGCCCTCATCTAGAAATTTTGCTTTCTAGAAATATCGTATGTGTTGGCACCTACTTCCCACAGCTGATTTAACTCATCTATTAATGGCTATAAATACACATCGATGTTCCTCTTCATATTGTTTGGACCCGGAATAATAACGGTTAGGAACATATACGGAGTTTTCATACACATCCAAGGTGGTAGATTGTACGAAGTGACGATTACAGGCCAACACGGATACTGGGAGGCCAAAAGTCCGAATGGGGTAAAACCGTCGGAGGAGAGCCCCAATCTGACATTACGCGGATTTGAAGCAAAATCTGGATACTCTTAATCAAAGTGCTTTCATGCTTCTCCATCGGATAGATGATCGAATACTCCTTTGATCTGTTCTTGCCTGTGCCAACACATATTTTTTGTAGTCTCCTTCACCATAAATAACCTCTGTAACCGCAGCGTCAAAGGCAAGTAGTGCATCAAATCGGTAGGCTTCCTTGTATCGACAGACTTTCCTCTACCAGTGGCCTTATAGTTACCAGTACCACATAATCTGCACACATCTTCATCCTTGTCGTCTTTGTAGTACAACATGCACCCGTCGTGACATTCATTGATCTTCTCGTATCCCATCCAGAGCGATCTCACCATCCTCTTAGATCGGTATAAGTCATTAGGCAACTTTGCACCATCTGGCAAGATCTCTATAATCAAATCCATCAGTCAGTTATAGTATTCTTGCGATATATTAAAATCAAACTTGATGCTCAATAATCTTGTAACCACCTTCAACAGTGAATGATCCTTACAACCAGGACATAATGGAGTCCTTGCATTCTCTAGCAACTCCATGAACTTTGCAGCATCAGCATTCAGTGCCTCCTCAGCTTAATCATGATTGTTCGGATCGAAACTAGGCCCCGCCACATCAAAAAAATGTTTACCCACCCGTCGTCGTAAGCAGCGTGGTCGTGAACATCCATATATGGCTCTACATAAGGCTCTGACTCCGATGCTAAATACACAAGTTCTTCGTGCACGGTCCACTGATAGTAATTTGGCATGAAACCCTTCAAGTACAAATGATATATGACTTTCACTTCCGGATGATATTTTAAGTCGTGACATCTTACACACGGACACTTAATTTTGGTACCGTCCATGTAATGAAGGAATGCCTTGGCGAACTGCAGGAACTGTTGTACACCCTCTATGAATTCATCCTATATACCGCACATGTCATCAGGATGACGGTTGTACATCCACGAACAATGACGCATATAGTAATTCATATACATTTCTAGATACTTCTGCAAAGATGAATAGACGTCGTTCAAGTATACTCATATGAATATTTGGTAGTGTATATTATCCAAATGACACTCACTCCAGATATACAAAGATGAATAGACATCATTCAAAAAAATAGTTAAATTATAGCACATGTCACAAGTCTACTCATCTACACACACATAAGAATACTCAGGAATACAGTACATACACTGATACACCTAGTCCTAGCACTGATACTTCTTCGTTCAACTCTGTATCCTGGATACTCATATTGCAGTATTTCAGTGAGTGTCAACTCTATATCCTGGATATCCACACTTGACATTTATTTAGGCCATGACTTTCTAATTGAAAAGTCAAGTCATGGATATCTAGTATCAATTTTTTTGGGACCAGGATACATAGTTGACACTCACTGATACACTACTGGATATCCACACTTGACATGTATGCGTGTGTCTGTGTCTGATAAAATGCTTACAACCTTATCCTTGATATCGTGTCCTAATCTTTCATATCCATGTGTCCTACAATTTTACCATACGTATCATGAAATGACATGATACAAACATGTGTATGTGTTCATGTTCGTGTCCGTGTATGTGTTAGTGTGTACATGTTAGTGTATCTGCGTGTTCGAGTTTGGGTTAGTTTTAGTGTTAGTGTTCGTATGTGTGTGTGTGTCCGAGTTAGGATTAGGATTGGGTTAGTGTCCACAGCCCCGAGATATCCACACACACACCCTCATTGCACTATGCACAAGTGTGTACTGCACAACACCTCACTTGATACCCAAGATTGTGTCTAATTAACTCAGATAGGGTTAGGATCTATGTCGTATCTCGGCTTTGGATTAGGGTATGTGTCATGTCCAGTGTCGTGTCAGTGAAGAGAGATAGGGTTAGGGTCTGTGTCATATTCTGTGTCGTGTTAGTGACATGTCGTGTCAGTGTATGTGTCTGTGTCATGTCCCGTGTCGTCTCTATGTCTGTATATGTGTCGTGTCCGCTATCAAATATCATGTTTGTATCTGTGTATGAGAGAGAGAGAGAGAGAGATAGAGAGGGTTAGGGTTTACACCCTCTATGAATTTATCCCGCACACTATATTAATGCATAAGTAAAATCTCTGACTTGATTTCCCGATATATATACAGAAACCCTATTTAGGATGGTCACACCTATTATTTATCAATTAAGTTAAATACACACATGGAATACTATTTTACAACAAAAATGTGTGTTAATATGGTAAATTATTTAATTACATGGATATATATTGTATCGTGTCTGTGTCTGTGTCTGTGTCAGTGTATGTGTGTGTGTCATGTTTGTGTCAGTATATGTGCATCGTGTATGTGTCAGGGTTTGTCTGTGATAATGTGTGTGTCGTGTCTGTATAAGTGTTTATGTGTAGTGTCAGTGTCAGTGTCATATCGTGTCTGTATCTGTGAGAGAGAGAGGGAGAGAGGGAGAGAGAGAGAGATAGGGTTAGGGTTTACCTAGAGGAGGAGGAGAAGTCCAAGGTTATCGGAGGGGAGGAGCCACGCCAGAAGGGAGGAGTCGTGCGGGAGAGGGCGCTCGTGGGGTAGGGAGCCGGAGTAGGGGGCTGTGGGGGAGCCGGTGGGGGGTAGGGACGGGGGAGGAGAAGGACGCCGAGGGGGGGTACTTTGCCGGAGGAGGGGAAGAGGGGGGTTTCGAATTTTTGGGAATCGTCAGAATGGGGAAAAATGAAATCCTGAACCCTATATTAAAAAGTTTAGCGATGTCATCAATAGACGTCGCTAAACATCGCTAATTGAAAAGTTTGCGACGTTAGATAAGTCGCTAAAAAAGTTGCTAAAATCGAAAAAAGCAACATCAATGAATACGTCGCTAAATCGAAAAACTCAGCGACGTTAAAGAAGCTTATAGCGACTATTCTTTAAAAAACTGAAGTGCAGTCGCTAAATGTAGCTATGTGTCGCCAACAACGACGTATATCGACGTTTATTTATGGAGTCACTCAAGTCTTTAATATTAGCGACATTTTATTAAGACGTCGCCAAAAATATCGCTATTTTATTATATTTTGGTTGTAAAAATTATCCAACTTCAGTGTTACCGTTCGATCAATTCGTAGTCCACTTCTAGCATTCCTCAAACAACTAAGTTCAAATCCTCAAGCCAAAGTATATCCACTTTTGTTACTTTCTATTTCATTGAGTTCGTTTGAATAATCACTGAATATGTTCCCGTGAGTTCGATCATCCCCGTCGGACATAAAATCACCACGCCAGCGCTCCCGCTGGATAATCATTCTCGGCCGGTCGGGCCTGATTGTCGAGGGTTTTCTTTCGAACTAGATTCAAGATCGTTCGTCCAATTCAGGATCAAATACGTTATTACTTACCTCTTTCATCGAACCACAATATTCCTTTTACTTGTATCAATCCGTGCTATCTTCCAATTATCAATACCATATCAAGTCTTTTAATCTGAAACCACAATATCCATTCTCAAGCTAACTTCTATCGAGCGATATCCTACTCAAGTTATAATCCGTTTGATAAAATTCAAAATCGCACATACGATCCACCAAGTTTTCTCGACCAAGATATTGATTCATTTACCTTGAGTCCCTATTCGATATAAGCTATATTACTTGTTCAACACATTCTTAATCATTCAAACCAACTATCGCACAAGATCTTCAAATTTGCGCAAATATTTCCAAAATGATCCATGCACCACTCAAGAATCGAGTCATCCAATTAAACCATATTTGATTTGTATCTGCCGACATGAAATACCGTCCGAGCTATTTCTCAAAATCCAAGCATGATCCTCTATATTCTCCTTAGCGATAAACTGAAAACGTTTCTATCGGTTGTCATTCTAAGTATGACTTATCCTTATCTGAACGATATCCCAAATCTCGCTCGCAAACTAGCTTGCACCAAAAGGATCTTGGCGCGTGATACTCAACACAACTTAGCCGAAAGGTTGTGTGCATAGCTAACCGTCTGAACGATATTCTATCTCGTATACTAACTAACTTGGTAATCACGTATAGTTATTTGGGTTCGCACATAACTTGCCAATTCTAGCACGAGTCTATTTCCACAAAGTCTAACACAGGTCAGAACAAGGGTCTTTGCATAACTATCCAGTTCAAGCAATCATATCATTCACATAAAATTTGAAAAATATTTTTACTCATTGTATGGAACATTCAACGGGTCAACGAGAGAGAACGTATGCACATAACCCACGAACGAGCTTTCAAAACTGAGAGATTCGATACAAAGTCCAAGGACATAAAGCCGTGCTCTGATACTAATATGTCATGCCCCAATCTCCCATAGGATCGGCCATCCTCGCTGGACGCGAATTACCGCGCCAGCGCTCCAGCAGAACGACCGTTTCCATCAGGAACGTGATGCCGCACGAGTACAAGCTACACCCGTGCAAGGCCATGATCCGAACAGGCGATAAAATGACTAAGCCACAGAGTCGTATAGATAGTCCGAATACAGCAAAGAAGAAACAAACAGGCGATTGGTAATAAGTTCACAGAGTCATCATAGCGAAATCATTGAATAACACAAATATGGAAATAAAATAAGCACTTTATTAATATTGAATCTGTGTTACAAGTAGCGCCAAACCTAGATTACAAGTCACTCAAGCCCTCTCACTCGAAACAATAAAGGCATGCCAAATGGCTTACAACATGAAATGATACATAGTCGATGTTCCAACATTATGTCTTGTATATGTGCTTCATCTTCGGACGAAACGTTCCAAGGATCCAGAGCGAACTCCATGCCTTAGCTCGCACGAAAGGGTTTCCGCACCGAGCGAGGTTCTCCCGCACCCTGCAAGCAATCTGGTGGGTTATCAGTACATAAATGCACTTGTGGGGAGGCTTCTCGCCCGCTTGACAAATCCAAACACGTTATATAGGTTCCGTGCACCATCTATTAAGTTGTCTTTCTAGTCTTGCCTTAGGATCAGTTTTATGGGATAATGTAAAGCCTAACTTGTGTGGCAGTGCGCCGTGCGATATAAGGGTAACACGACGAGACTTACCATTCGTCATTTCCTATCCAAGGTAAACCAAGTTAAACCAAACACGAGTATATATAATGAAATCCATGGACTCGCATAAGCAAATACAACTGTCACGAGCGGGTTTCTAATTCGGGTGCACAAGTTACCCGGATTATCCAGAAGTGTTGCAGAAGATTGTTTAAGTGTTCAAATATGTACAAGTGTACACAGATGTCTAATACTCATATCCGTTCAGGTGTTCTAGATTACTAGACGCGATGCAATGACTCGTACGCGGATTTTCGCTAAGCAATGATGACTTAATCTATATGAACATGAGTCACTGGCATAGCCATAAAGGACGAGTTATAGTCTCGAGACGATATTAGATGCGTGAGGTAAGAATTGCTGCACGCCATCTTCGCTCGGGACAGGAATGGGGTGCAACGCCAGGGTCAAGGACGTTCATTCAACGTAAGAAACATGGGGCGTTACACTACATCCGCCCACTAACATGCGACTATCAGTCTTAGAGCGAGAATGACACGAGGAACACGAAATGCTACACGCCATCCTGCTCGCTCATGATTAAGACTGCGAGAGGTTCTGTCTGAATCGGATTGGCCCTGGTGACCCGGAGACCGTCCACGGAACGAGATTCGTGAATCTCTCTTGTGCACCAAGTTGTCCGCGACATGCAAGTCTTGTGTCTTCCATATTCACGGAATTCACGACACGACATGATAATTATTGATTCTTGTTCTGAACAAGCATTGCTCCACGAGCTGTGATTCTTGCTTTACTTGACTTGATGCAATCCCCTAGTTCAGGAAATGCCTTGGTGACCCAACGGGCTCGGATACTTTCAGGTTCATACTTGCACAGAACGACTATTTGATAGTCTTCTGGCTAAACTAGATGAATGCAAGACAAAATGTTACAGGATCGTGGCATGAATCTTACGAGATAAGCATTAAGATTATGTAAAGCAGCTAAGCATTGGAACAGTACGAATATAACTTTTAAGGAAAACATGTAGCGAAGTCATACTTGCAAATATAAGCAATTACGCTAGCACGGGTCTAAGGGTTGTGCGAGGAGTGAAACCGTACATGGGCATATATAAACATGTTAGTGTACTACGAAAAGTATAAACATGTTAGTGTACTACGAAAAGTATATAATGATCTACTCGATGCATTAGCGGAGTCTACTAGCACGAAGCTAAGGTCGAAAGCGTGGGTCCAACTATAAGCCAAGTTTTATTTCTATGTTATAACACAAGCAATACAAGATGGTATTATTCCCTTAGCTAGGTGTGTTGTATTCTTTATTAGCATGCAAGAGGTTATCGCCTACCGATCTAGCATGTATCATCAAAGTTTTTATGTGTGCGGGTTAAGCAAAGACAAGTTCATCGTAGCCACCCACCTTAGCGATGATTCTTCTCAGTCGAGCGATACTCTGAGCGCGTCTTTGAAATCTAACTCTGAACTCCTGAAGGGCCAAGTCTGAAATCATTTGCCTCAAGCAAGTCTTCTCGCTGAGCAAAGCGGGTCGGCTCGTCATACTAGCGCCGTTTGAATCGTCTCTCCGCTTGAATGGACCGGGTCGTTACACTCAGTGTTGTCCACTATACGTACAATGTTGAATCTTCAACTATATATCGAGCCTTCTAGTTCATCTCGAATGATGATTCGTAACTCTTGCATCTTCTTCACATATGAAAGGAACCCGTACCCAATATATATTGTTAAAGTTCATGTCACTTGTACAAAAACTCTACTTTGTTGGTGAGAATTAATATTTGAGGGTTAATATTAATATTATTCAGCACGTGCCCTTGTAGGTTTGAGGTCGATTTTTGTTGATCGGAAGCTAGATTCACACAATGGTATCTTTTTTTTTAATCTGTAATCCGTTTAAACTGTGAGCCATAGAAGATCCGAACATGGATTGCTCTGATACAATGTTAAAGTTTTAAACTTTAGATTATTGGTAAAAATTGAATATTAATATTAATATTATTCAACAGATATATCCATCCTATAAGTAGTTTTTTATTACAGTACCCAACTCACCCTGGGTCATTTTTGTGCATCAGGTAATTATTCTACAGAGAATATTCTTATGAAAGGTATAAGAGGTCCAACCATGTGCCTTGAGGAAGAGAGAGTGATGAATGATATGATTACCATCTCCCTGCTTCCTTCTTCCCTTTTTATTTCATTGTTGTTAGAAATCCTTGGGATTGAAGGCACAAATTTCAATCATGGCAGAGGAGGAGGTGTAATCATCTCCCTGTAATTGCAGTGAAGTGCAAAAGCTCTCCACATACATGTGCAGAAGAAGAAGAGATCAAGAGAAAGAGAAAAAGCATATACATAGAAAGAGATTCATTAGCATGACTAGTAGTACTAGCTAGATGAAGGTCATGAAAGAGTAAAGAGGAAAGTGAGTACCAAAGAAAGTGATAGCATCTTAAAGCAAAGGAAGACTGGCTCAGTGAGTGAGAGCATGACCTGAAAAAAATATTGTTTTTTTCTTCCTTTCAAGCTACAGCATAAGAGTGAGATTCCAAAACCTCTCTCTCTCTCTCTCTCTCTCTCTCTCTCTCTCTCTCCTTGGGGCTATCAACACAAAAAGGAAACCAAGAAGAGACCATGAGGGAGTCTTCAAATTTAAACTTAGATCTCCACCACCACCACGAGGACTTCCATGGGCCCTCCTCCTCCTCCTCCTCCTTAGCAGCACCTCCCCCCTTCCATTTTGTTGCCACCAGTAACAGAAACCATGACTGGAACCAACATCTCCTTCTGTAAGTATACATACAAACATACATACATAGTCATCCTTGCGAGCAAGAGTGGCCATGCTATTTTGTTCTCTGTATCGTTCCAATTTTATCGGATGTCAAATGAAGTTATTATTAGATTATATGTAGACACATCCATTTTGTCTTCTTCTTTATTGGATTGATCAAGTTAACACTTATATTATGATCACGTCTAATTATTCCTAGGATTTGGATTTTCCCTTGGTAGCTAGCTTGAGTGCCAACATAGACTTAGGGTTTTGCTGTTGTCACATATACATATATATATATATATATTCTTCTGATCTTTCTATAAATAAATATATATATGTCCTTTTATGTGTGCACAGAAACAATGGTGATGATCAGTTCATGGCCCCAAGAGAGTTCATGCCAACGGTTCATGACCTAGGAAATATACTCCAGTGGCCTGCTACCGATCAACAAGGCTACATGAACATGATGGGCCACTGCAGCCAGGAACTGGTCGTGTCGAAGGGCGTAAAGGAGGAGCTACCGGAGTCGACGCTTGCCAGGCTAGCGGGAGTCGATCTCCCGAACTACCACTTGAGAATGCCTCCTCCTTCTCCTTCTCCTTCTTCTCAGGCAGAGGTGGGGATAGGGTTTGATGATGGTCATCCCATGGGCAGTTTAGGCTGCAGCTTCGGGGGATCGGGGATGAGCTTCGGCACGGTCCTCCCTACGGCTAATATTTCCGCGGTAGGGGGCCCGAACCAGCTGCCGGCGCTGCCGTACTCGAACGCTCTGGACCTCTTCTCTAACTCGGGTGGATTCGGCGGGACATTGTGTCAACCTGCAGCAGTGGATCATAATATGGCTTATGGACTGGGCCAGTTGCAAGAACCAGCTGCTCAAGTACAAGCCTCTCTCAGTCAGAAACAGGTGGGTTTTCTTCTTCTTGTACAAGTACACAAGTAAAGAAGAAGAAGAAGAAGAAGAAGAAGATGATGATGAACACAACATTTTAAAGTTTGACAATTGCAGACATGATATATACATGTTTGATAAATATCATGATGTGGTAGAAGTAAAACTGTAAATACATACCAGTCATTATATATATATATATATATATATATATATATATATATATATATATATATATATATATATATATATATATATATACTCTTGAATGGTTGAAAAATAGTTTAAATTAGAATATGTTATAAATATATTTGAATATATTTTAAATTTTGTTATAGATATATTTACATTTTAATTATAATATGTTGTAGATATGTTTATATTTTAATTATAATTTGTTATAGATATATGCACGCAGTTTTAGTTAGAATTTATTTTTATTTATTTTTAATTACTTGAGAATATATATACAACTTAGATGACTTATTTTGAGTCGTTTCAAAACACTCTCTCTCTCTCTCTCTCTCTCTCTCTCGTGTCCTTCTTAATGGAGCATTGGCGACCGACGCCAATGGGGGGACTCGAACCCGGCAGGAACGGAGCTACCTTAGGGCCAAAGGAGGCCCTGTCCCCCTCCTAAAATTTTGATAAATCAAGTTTAATTCATGTTCTTTTCTATCTATAGAATATATATTTGTTACGTACTTATCATGGTTTCTGTATTTTAGACCAATTTTGAAGTTCATCTTGAAATTACATCAGTAAAATTGTTTCTATTCTGATTTTTATGATGTGATTATTATTATTTTTTAATTTGCTTGGATGCTCGGCCAATGCAAGTTCTGGCTCCGTCCTTGGAACCAACAGACCACGACCCCTTGAAGACACACACACACACACACACACACACACACATATATATATATATATATATATATATGAGTGATAGTATTAGCAACCTAATTCTCTCCGACTATGTATGTTTGAGAAACAATTGAAGATCAGCTTATAGATCGGTAAGCTGTCTCAAGAGATCCTAATTATATTGGTTTAAGAGAACGGTGTCTTTGTGATTATTTGTAAAAAAAGAAAAAAAGAAAAAGAAAAAGACTAATATAACTCGTATATATATCGTACCAAGCACAAGATTTCCAACGCAAAATCTAATGCAACTTATAAGAATACTTGTAATTGAAATGGTTGCAAAGTAGTTATAAAATAACAAAACAATTCTAGTGAGTGGTAGAACAATCTTTGATTTATATACTAAGCTTTGTGGGACAAAAGGAAAGGAGTATATATAGTACTAAAACCACGATGATTATCATGTTAGTTACTAAGTTGATATTTACTTGGTAGTGCTAATTAACGCAATAATATATATTTTCAAATGTAGCTAGCTAGGAGATTCCATCTCATTTTTATTACAACAAATTTAACTTTTCGTATTATAGCTTTTCCTTTCCTTTTCAACTAAGACAAATGGAACCATTAAAGAATGGGTATACAGCTTTTCTTTTCAGCTTTATGAGTGACATGATTTCGCTTTTCTTAAAGGAGGGAAGGAAAAAAACAGTGAAAAAAAAGGAACTGCTGTCTTTCTGGAACTTATGGATTGTTATGTACATGAAGAAAACTGACTTAATATATATAAATATCGATTCTAATTATTTTTCATTTAATTTGCTTCTTTCTCTTTTGAAGGTATCACGGTCCTCTTTTAGTGGAGCTCGTGGCAGCAATGCTAATTTAGAGTACAAAGCTACTCAATCAGTGGCGAAGAAGCCTCGGTTAGAATCACGTGCTTCATTTACTCCCTTCAAGGTGGGAAGAATTAAACCATTCATCGATCGATCATAATTAAGTACTATTAAAGGTCTGTTTGTTCACTGGTAATATAATTGTAATTATAATGGAATCGAATAAAAATAAATAAAAAATCGATTTCATTACGATTACAACTACTATTATGTTGCAGTGAACCAAACGGACCCTAATTGTTGATCAGTGTATATATATGGAAATTGATGATATGATAGTTAAACAGGTGCGAAAGGAGAAACTGGGAGATAGGATTGCAGCTCTTCAGCAGTTGGTGGCACCCTTTGGCAAGGTTACACAATTAATTAATCCACATTTAATTTGCTCTAGTTCATAGTTTTATTTGTTAAGTTCTTTTCTTTGTGCTCTTGTACTACAAAATCTTTAGAAAAAAATTGAGAATATAGTTGACAGCCAATTTCTTAATTCTAATGAAGTAATTTATAATTAATTACTGACCCAGCTGTGTGTATATATTGTAGACCGATACAGCATCAGTGCTTATGGAAGCAATTGGCTACATCAAATTTCTTCAAGATCAGGTTGCGGTAAGTGAATCTTCATTGAAACACTCTCATTATTTAAACACTTATACTGTCATATTTGCAATTCTTTGACATATACAGTGTGAACCAGCCTACTTATTTTGTATAGATTACTTCATAGTTTCTTAATTTTGCTCAAGACTTAAATATATATATATATATAAGATGAATATATAGATGCCTCTAAAGTCTAATCGATAATAAAAAGAATTGCAAAGAATAAATATATAATATTATTGAAAAATTAGATAAAAATTTATATTATATTCAAATATTTTAAATATAATTTGAATATATTTTAATCAGGATTTGTTTTAGATATGTTTTTAAAATTTTGAATATATGTATTTAGTTAGATAATATCATGTACTTAGTTTAACTATAATTTGAATATTGAATATATTTTAAGATTTATTAGATGTTAAAGTGGTTATAAGGATTTAAATTTAAATTTTTATTTTTAACTACGCGAGTAGGTACATACGCGGTTAGAAATTTTTTTTAAATTTTTTATTTAGTTGAGTATATACATAGAACAAATGAACTATTTTCAAGTCGTATTATAATAGTAGAAATATACCATTAACTTTCTTTCATCTTTTTTTCCGGCCACGTGCAGACATTAAGCGTGCCTTACATGAGATCTTCCAACAATAAGAAAATGAGAACATCAGTAGAGGTATGCACTCATCTTCCTTATGCTAACATTCTAGAAAAATTAAGTTACAAATTCTCGAAAAAAGAAAAAAAAAATTATGTCTTTAAGAGTTTCCCAACACTCTTTATATGATAAAATGCAGGAATATTTAGACTTTGGGTCTAATATTAGTTCCATAATTAGTGTTTGAATTTTTATTAACTAACATTTAGATCTCAAAAGTGTCACTAATGTCTCACAAGTGTCACCAAAACTGTTATCGAATGTGTCACTAATTATTTTTGGTGACATCTTTTAGACCCAAACACTTTATAAAATTTATATGAAACCCAAAGTCGAAATATTCCTAAAATGTATTATGTTGTGCACACAAGTTGAAAACTCATCCCTAAAATTTACAGACAAATTTTATTGCTTATCGATCACTACCAAAATCCTATGGAAGAACTTATAAAGCAACAAGCGTCTACTTATTTGCTTAATATATATAAACTATACATGATATTTTTCTAAGAACGAACATGTGTGTAGCTAAGATGATTTCGTTCGTTTACTATACTGTATTTTATGAGACTAAAGAATTGTTTAGTTCACTGCAATATAATCGTAATTATAAAAAAATCAAATAAAAAAAAAATTCGATTCTATTACGATTAATACGATTACTCCAGTGAACCAAACGAACCCTAATACTATTACGTACTTACATAGCTTTATAAAAGGAAGTATGTGTATTTCATTTATAGCTACTTACTACTGTCTTTGGGCTATATCTGTCATTGTGTACGGATGTTTGTTTTATATTATTGGAGTATTTGGGATTGCAAATTACAGAAACACACTAGATATATATACCTTTAAAAAGAATAAGAATTCTTAGTAAAAATTCCTAGCTACGTTTATATTACACATTATTTTGTTTTGTGATAGAAAAAATGGAGACTTTCGTGTGCCTTCTACTTGGAAATATATGACACTTTGTTCATTGTGGTTTAGACATGCATCCTTAATTTTTTTACTGTTCTTTTTTGGCATCTCCAACTCCATAAATAGTTATTTTGATACACATTTCGTCAATTTTGAAGCACATCGAAACCACTTCAAAAACGTATTTTGTAGTACAAAAGGCATAATTTAAACACTTGTATTGTCAGATATTCTTTTCAAGCCGTTCCATGTGTTTCAAAACTGACGAAAGAATCAGGATGCGAAAACTCGAGCGGTGAAAAGTTAATGTATCAAAAACGTCTGAACGCTGTATATGTGATGATATTATGATAGTTTAGCCTCATGAATTATATATATATATATATATATAGAGAGAGAGAGAGAGAGAATAAGGGAGGTGAGATGACACCTCACTCTAAAAACTAAGGTGGCGGTGACGTGGCACAATCTCAACCACACAAACGAGAGGAGGGGGTTAAGTGCAAATTGCCAATTATGAAATGTGTGGTTGGGATTGTGCCACGTCACCGCCACCTTAGTTTTTAGAGTGAGGTGCCATCTCACCTCCCTTATCCTCTATATATATATATATATATATATATTTGTTGGGTTGTTTTCTAACATTTATTTTGTTATATATCTATTGGAACTAGACATCAACCGAAGAGAGGGAGGAGCCGAAGCTAGACCTAAGAAGTAGAGGGCTTTGCCTTGTGCCATTGTCATGCACATCCTACGTCACTACTGACGAGAACGGAGGAGTTTGGTCGCCACCTAATCATAGAGGAGGAGCTACTTGGAGCTAGAGACCATAATTGGATGTTGTAGTTAAGAGTGCATTAATTAATTGTACATGGTTTAAATCTAGCTAGCTAGCTAGCAATCATGTCATTAATTGATTTTTAAGTGAATCTTATTAAGAGATTCATGTGTTTCTCTCCCTATAGATTTCCATGACATGATATTTGTTTGGGACATTTTTTTGTTAACTAATGGCTTATTTGCATGAGGGTAGTGGAATTAGGCTTAGAAAATGGGAGATAATAGTAATTAATTATATTTGTTTTAGTTCTTGATGATGATGGAAAGCCTCATGCCAATTGCCAAATGTGGAGAAAAAATTAAAAATGAAATTATATAATGTTAGTATCCATTAATGGAGCAAACTTTCTACATTCTAGATTGTAGGAACTTATTTTGTAGAATAGTAAGTCCCAATTTGGAGTCCAACTTTCTACATTCTAGATTTTATATTATTATTTTTCTACATCAATTTTTGTCCACACAATCTTTGGAACCGGAGCTCACATTATTATTTCCTATTATTCTCATACAAACCCGACCCATTCTACATTTACCTTCTTTTTTTTTTTAAATTTTGGACCCAAAATTGCATTGGAGAGTCCCAGCTACTAATGATGCTCTAAGACGAGCAACTTTGCTCCATCAAACTGTTGTAAAAGTGTACGCTTTTCGAATGATAATTAACCATTCGCTGCTGTTTAAACAATCACCGAGGCTACCCTATCCGAAAACAAGTTTCAACTATTGATGTAGCGTCGATACTACTGTCGCTACTTATCGTCTTGTTCCATGAAGTATCATTACTATATACTAGTAAATTCACGTGTGTTGCATGTAAAATAACTATTTTTATGATAATGTTGAAAAATATTTTAAATATTTAAATATATTTGAATTAAGATTTGTTAAAAAATTAAATATTGTTTATATTGTTTAATTAGTTTTTAGATTTAGTTTTTAAATAATTTTAAATTTAGATTTTAAATATATATTAGAACGGAAGAAAAGAGAGAAAAATTAGTTATTTTATCGTAACTTTTTTTATTAATAAATAGTTCAAAATTTACAAACGACGTTCAATTTTTTAATCGTTTTTAAGTCTCATTATAACAGTAGCAGAAATATATTTCCTAGAATTAAGGAAACTTATTTATTCTCTTCTTAATTAAATTTTGAGTTCGCCTTATAGATACTTCTTCTGTGTTGTATATGTGTGTGCTTGTGAAAGCTTGTTCCCTTTTACTAATTAATTTCTTTTTTAAATTAATGTTTGTTTTTGGAAAGTAAATTTGGAACTTCTGAAGAAATATAAACTTCACGCCAAATGTGCAGAATATATTGCACTACATGGAGAGAAGGTTTTTATCAACATTTCCTCAAATTTTTTTTTTTTTCAAATCGTCCTCAAGATATATATTACTTTTCGTTATAGGTGAGATTGTAACATGTCTAAAGTCTCAAAGAGTATATTTCATAATATTTGATATTGCTAGGCAACATAAAATATGCGTATTTTATTTTATGTGCGTATTTTATTAATTTGTTTGTCTATTTTTCTTTCAACAATTTTTATGCTCATTAGTTTTTTCTCTTTAGTCCCACAAATTAGCTTAGTTTACATTAAGTGATGACTCACGGGCAACTCCAACAAGACTTTGGACTTTGGTAACCCCCTTATGCTTAGAGCAACACCCAAAACCTAGCGTGACCTGGAAGAGCTAGGGCCGGGTCTCGGAAGCGCCTCACAAGCCGAAAGCGCCTCACAAGAGGCAGGTCAAGGGGTAACCAAAATCAACGGTTTGGGTGACGAAGGGTACCAAGTTAGAAATATTAGTTTAGAGATGGTATTAAATTAGTACATATCAAAGTTGAGGGTATTAAGTTGAACATTTGAAATAATCGAGGATATCAAGTTGTAATTTAGCCTCTCTCTCTCTCTCTCTCTCTCTCTCTCTTTATATATTATTTTCGTCGGATTATGAACTAAGTTTCCAAAGAAAGATGGGAGTCCCCCATCGTAACCAATATGCCACGATCCCGTAGACTAATGTGTTAGTTTCCTTGTATGCATGAAGTAACCATTTTTGTAAGTTTGGTTAAGTGATACACTTGTGGACGAGGACTTACAAATGGTATCAGAATTAACTAGTAGATTTTGTTCACCTGTGAATTTTGTTCCGCTGGATAAAACTGGATCATACACTTTCGTCTTCACTGCACCAAAATAAGTATTTTCTGTTTTTCACTTTGCTTTGGGAGTTTTAGTCCCACATTGAAAAACCACCAATGTGTATATCTCAATATATAGCTTTGCTTAACTATTGGGTATATGCACATGGAGTGGTGGCCCATGTGGGTTGACTTTTCTAGAGGGTTTAAGTGTGAACACATTTATGGCAATCTTTATTTTGTCACCACCTTTGGGATGCTTCCCATAGGAGCGATTCGAACTCAGACTTAAGGGCAGAAAATGACGCTTTGTTGGCACACTTTGCAATCAGCATCGTCGTATGACGCACATGCACGAGTTGCATGCACGATTGCTAGCTCGGTCGCATGCGTCGTGTCGCTATGCAGCCTGGAGCTATGATGTCTGGAGTTATGCGACGAGAAGTGCTATGCGGCCAGAGGTGCTATGTGGCCAGGGGCCATGCAGCCTGCAAATTTGCATGAGCGAGTCACATGTGGAGGGGACAGGTTTGTCTGTTTATGGCGTATGCGGCGCATGGTAATCCGTGCCATCCGGATTGTGCGGCACATGCGGCGCGGGGATGTCCTTGCACATTGGTAGCTGCTTTCTGTGATTGGCGGCGTTTGGCGGCGCTGCTCTGTGCAGCATGACCGGCGGCGATGACGCATGCAACTTCGGCGTAGCATGCGGCCTCGACGTCGCATGCGGCTACGACTAAATATGCGGCCTGGTATGGGGCATATGCGGCATGAGCTTTCTCAGGCCGCATATGTGATGATTTTCTCTATTTATATAGGGGCTCCTCTTCCATTTGAAAGGAGAGAATTCAGATTTCACCAAAAAAATTGAGAGTACCCGACCTCGTATGCGGCCTAGCCAGCGCCCCTCCCACATAGTAATTTTTGAGTGATACGAAGGTAACCAAGAGCGTTCCAGAAGTTCGTTTGCTAACTTGCTGGATCATGGGGGCAGATCGTCGTGTAGGACGAATCTTGCCTTGAGCACCGGTGATTTTGATCACCCCGGCAAGGAGTTCCTTTATCTGGTGTTGTTCTTCTTGTTTTCCGTTCCAAAATTTCGTTTGCGAACATAAAGAGAAGAATAATTTTCTAATTGTTGTGTATTTTTCTTTTTCTCTTTTGTCAGTTTGTAACATGTTCGTGGTTTAGTGTTGTTGTGGTGTTGTGTGTCACTGTAGAGACACTTGCGAGTGGATCTCAGTACACCAACCTTTGTAGAAACAAACTCTAGAGTGAGTCTCTACTTTGTGGACCTCCTCTACTTTGATCTGACTTTGGGACTAACAATCTCAAGGCAAGATCCGAGTTAGAATGGACAACCGCTCAAACATTCTCGATACTAGCTTTCACAAGCTTGAGAAGTTCGATGGTGAACACTACAACATTTGGAAGAGAAAGATCTTCTTGAATCTTCGTCTTGTCAAAGTTGCTTATGTGTTGGTTGATCCTGAATCTACTATTCCCGAAGATGGAGGAGAGCTTACAGTTAGTTTGGCACAGGACGCGCACTCCAAATGGAAGAAAGACAATGACATCTGCAGGTTGTTGATTCTCAATGCTATGGACGACTCGATGACAGAGTCTTACAGCAAGAAGGAGAAGGCAAGAGATGTCTGGTGTCACGTCCCAGTCCCAAAATACATAGGACTAGGAATACGTAAGCATGTTAGCCGTATGTATATGGCAACTCCAATATATGAAAACCATATCACATACGTACGATGTATTATGAATAATAACTCACATGTGGTATATATATTGTCACAAGTCACAGGGCATAACTAGATCTCATCCACAGAATCAAATAACCAATCAACTATATAATTGAATCAAGTACAAAATGCTTGATAAGAATAAGTAGTTTGGTGGAGAGAAATTTACTACCAAACTAGAATGTAAGAGGAACAAAATAAATACATCTAATGAACAATGAGACTCAAAGAGAGACCTCCTCGAAAGAGAATGGAGTAGCAAGTCCTGATCCGTGCTCCTGCAAATAGTCGTGATCGTCTATACCTGGAAAGGGACCAGGTCCTCAGAGGGACGTAACAAGATACATAGAAGCATGCCAATTGAATACAGTAAAACATGCATAATAGAAAGAAAATATATAAGTACGCTGTACTAGACAATCTAAATAAAAATGCATAATGAGGACAACCTTTCGACGTATGGGTAGATGTAGGATACTTTATCTATCTCATAACTCACACACACGTCCATAAACATCATCAGCCGTCATACCGCGAGGGTAGCAACCATCGTGACACCATCAATCGACATACCGCGAGGGTAGCGACCATCGCGACACAACTCCCGTAGTGCGTGCTAATTACTACAGTTTATACCAGAGTAGCCATACGCCTACTGATTGTGCGTGCTAGTTACTACAGTTTATATTAGTAGCCCATACGCCTACTGATTGTCCTCCCCTCCCATGATACTACATATATATAGCATATAATTATGACTGAAAGAAAATACATATATAATGAATATATAAAAAAATGATAAACATGCAAAGTACTATAAGTAATTTGGCAAGGTATCTTTTCTGCTCTGAAAAAGAATGAAGTTCCAACTCAAGGCGTCGTCCGATCTACCCGTCACATAAATTAAACAAGTTTGGTTACAAAAGTGGGTGAATAGGTTCCTCCATTTTAATCTATTTTAATTCTAAATAAAATAACCTAAAATAGTATTTTAATCTTATTATAATCTGATTTTATTATTAAACCCTAATTTTGGTCATAAGAAAATCAACTTTACGGATTTGTGATCCATGGCACGCAAATCGAGGCAATCCGTTGACCAAAAAATCAACCAATTTAAATCTTGAATTTGTGTATAAAATCCAATATATTTTAGCGCTACATGAACGCCGGAATCGACGGTTTCATAAAATCATAAGTCGGTAAAGAGTTATGTCCACAAGGGCGCACAGATGACAGTTTTTAGTGGTTTCCTATTTACGTCTACGTTGCACGAATTTTACAGTAGATTAAACTTGCATATTAAATACTGAAAAAAATAATATTTTGGAATTTCATCATGTCATATTTTCGAAACTTCAAACGGCTCGTAATTCCGAGTTCGGGATCTCCCGAAATCTCGAAACACAAAAATACGTCTAATTTCGGACAGCTGGCACTTTTAGAATTTTCTGAAAAAATAGGTTCATAAATTATTAAAATAATTTATATATTCATAAAACTAACCTTGATACAGTTTTAACAAAAAATTTTGGACTGCGTTTGGAGTCCGGAGCTAGGAGATATCGTCTTTTAAGTCGTCATAACTAATAGAAAATGAGGCTGAATTTATGACGAATTTTGACTCTTTTTGAACGAAAAAGAGGAGAATTTTGGGGAAAAAAATATGAAGGATGAGTTTATTCCATAAGTCTAATAGGTATTTATAATGGTGGATACTACTTAATTGAATACGACTATGATTGGCTAATTTGGATATGATTAGTATCAGTTTAAATAATAATAGGACATGCATGAAGTTGCTTTCCTAGTAGGCTCAGGATTTGAATCAATTTAAAATAGAGTTTGAGTTTATCTCAATAATTTATAATCTTAAATAGAATTAAGATAATACAAATAATTTATATATAATCTTATTAATATCTATTAACACTAAATTAGCATCTATCTAATATTAAGACTATATATATCCAAATAAATCCTAAATAATTTCAAAAATCCAAATAAATTTCTTAAAATTCTAAATAAATTACAGAAAAATATAATTAAATATTTTAACCTAAAATAAATATTTGGTAGGAATAATATGCAAGTATTGTCTCATAGTAAATCATGAAAGTCCTATAAATTTATGTTTTCTATGTTTTAATTACCCAAAAAATTCTAGAAAAATCTCCAAAAATCTAAAATAGCCTAAAAATGATTCTAAATAAATATTTATATAAGTAAATATATCAAGAAATTTATTTTCTAATTAACTAAGAGAATACTCTAAAGAAATTTAATATTTAAAATAATATATAATAAATATAATAATATAAAATACACACAAAATACCTATTTTTGGTGAGGGGGTTTACATCTGGGAATCTCTTGAGAAGCACTATAAAACTGACGAAAAATGTCTAAAATTTATCTCGTCTAGATGTTCTTCACTTTGCAATTTGAGGACGAGAATGTGATGTTACCCCAAGTCAAGGAACTCCGGAAGATGCAGCAAAAACTGGAGGAATAGGGCATAAAGCAAGAGGACAAATTTATGGTGGGGGCTATCATCACCAAACTTTCTCCAGAATGGATCAGGTTCATGCTGACATGTACCGTAAAAAGATGGAGATCCAGCTCAAAGATCTTCTTCGCTGGATTCACATTAAAGATGAAGCCAGGGGGCAACTGAAGTTGGACTCCTTGTCGAAGCAGTTAGCTAAGGCCAACATGGTACATGCTAGTGACTCTAAAGGAAAGCAAAAATTTATCTACAAGAAGAAGAAAAAGGACTTCAACCAGCCCAAGGTGAAGTCAGCTCAGTTCAAGCCAAAGCTGAAGATTGGTGTGACATGCTACAACTGTGGCAAGAAGGGTCACTACAAGAGCGACTGCAGATCAAAGCCTAAACTGAAAGAGCAAGGTGAGCTTAACCTAGTTGCTATGATTGCGCATGTTGAGTCACATGGCGTGGACACTGACTAGTGGGTGGACACTGGTGCATCTTGTCATGTGTGCTCTAAGAAGGAGCTGTTCGCCAAGTACAAGCCTACCTCTGAGAAAGTCTTGATGGCGGATAAGTCTCAAGTTATAGTACTAGGGATCGGGATGGTAGTGTCATGCCCCGGTCCCGCCCGGGCCGCCGCTCCGCCCTGTCCCGTCCCGTGCGGCCGGGATTAACGAACCGAACACGTATTACCGTGCCTCGGCGCGCCGGACGCGAATCACCGCGCCCGTCCCGCGGGTGCGAGGGAGGAAGGGAGCCAAGCGAATGGCTCGTTCGAGCTTTTAGGGGACGTGATGCCGCACGGGCCTGGGGTTGCGCCCGTGCAAGGCCAATCGTTTAAGTTGATAGTTGGCTATCATCGCATCAATCGAGTAAGCAGCGGAAAGGGACTTGTTGCAATGTAATGTATTTAGCCAACTGAGTGTTCGGGACAATCGAGGCAACTTGGGTTTTCTTTAGCAAAGGCACACGTTCGTTCCATACATTATGCCCCCTTATACGATAGCATTCTCGGGGCAACAATCGAAAGGATTCTGGGTCTTGGGGACTGTGGCACGCCTATCGCTTCCTCGGACGATCCAGTACCTGCGAGCAAGTAAACTGTTGGTGGGTCAGCACTTTATACAAGTACTGGTGAGATAAATCAACTGAACAGAAACAAGCATTCACTCAAACAGGCACTAAGTAATCATGTTATAAAATATTACATTACTAGTGATCTTTCTAGTTTTACCTAGGTTCGTTTCATGCAGTTCGCTAGCAGAGTCATATTACTTGTTTGGAAACAGAGTTTCATATTGAATATGCAAGCAAGCAAACCGTTCATGTTTCAGGGTGTGCGCAGCGTGTCTCGTGCGACTCCAGGGTCAGATGCAAAGCTAGACACACAATGCACAATCTTAGGGGCAGTCACTATCCAAGCCAACACAATGACTTAGCTATATGCAGGGCGGTCCCCGAGTATCTCAGGATCGGCAGCTGGTGGAACAGTATACCAATGACTCATTTCTCTGATGCTAATGGCAGCTGTGACCCATGGTGGATGACGCATGCAGTTCAGCTCTCCACCAAAAGCCATTGTCCGACCACGTGTGAATGCATGGAACACTATCAAATAAACTCTAGTATGCAGACGAGAAGAACCATCAGAATACACTCATTGTTGCGGGGCAATCCGACTTATCACTTGAACACGTTCAGGCATAGTATGGTTCTCTCGAAGCATAGATGATAGTGAACATGTTCATGCACTCTAAGCAGGCGATTCAGGATTCTCGTTAAGCAGGCATTGACTCAAAGACAAGCTAGGTGAGTTCGTTCATTAACATGCAAGGCAGGTTCTATCATTCTCTTAAGAAAACATTGCAAGCAAAAACTCAGGTTATTATTAAGGCGTGCAAGAATCAGAGAACGAAGTTCTGCCCACTCACCTTGATACATAACGCCGACGCGGAGCGGGGCGTTACAGGTAGTGCTAAAGATGACCTCTAGAAAGTCACTTATACTGGAGAATGTGAATCACGTACCAATAATTTTCAAGAATCTGGTTTTTAGGAGTCTGTTGTGCAAGGCGGGCCTGAGGATGGACATTAATGTCGGTCAGATGGTGATGTTCTACAAGGGAACATACTTCAAAAAAGCTTTCTGTACCGAAGTAAAGTTTAAACTGCAGCTGTAACTCCTTCTGTTTGTATCAATACAGTCTCTACTTCTGGTTATTTTCTTGAGTTGTGGCATAATAGACTAGGACATGTGCATTGTAAACGCATTAACAAGATGTCTAGTCTAGGCCTTATCTCCAAATGTGGGAGTAAGGAGGTGGATAAATGTGAAGTCTGTGCGCAGACGAAGATCGTTAGGAAACCGTTCAGAAGGGTGAACTGGAGTACAGATCTTCTGGAGTTGGTACACTCAGATATCTGTGACTTCAAGTAATTCTCCATGAAGGCCGGGATAAAGTACTTTATCACTTTCATCGATGATTTCTCAAAATATGCGTTATATCTTCTCAAATTAAAAGATGAGGCGTTCGAGAAGTTTAAAGACTTCAAGGCTGAAGCAGAACATCAAACCGGTCAATAATTCAAAAAACTCAGAAGCGATCGAGGCGGATAGTATCGTTCCTTGGAATTCACATCGTTCTGCAAAGAATATAGAATTGTCAATAAAACTACTGCTCCGTATTCTCCCCAATCTGATGATATAGCAGAAAGGAAGAACAGGACGCTGACAGAGATGATGAACTCCATGTTGCTGACAACAGGACTTCCAAAGTGCTTTTAAGGAGAAGTAGCGCTTACGGTTACTCTTATTCTGAATAGAGTACCATTCGCGACTTCTAACATTACTCCTCATAAACTCTGATTCAAGGTCAGACCCAACTTGAATAACATTCGAGTGTGGGGTATCTGGCGTATGTGAAGCTTCCAGACCTCAAGGTTCAGAAGCTGGGAACGAGAACTACGAAGACCATATTTCTGGAATTTGCTGATAAGGGTGATGCTCAGAGGTTCCTTGATATCAAATCTAATCATATCATAGAATCTCGCGACATAAAATTTATTAAAGACAAGTTTACTAGGCACAAGAATATTATTCTCGCGGATATCCCGGAGAATGCTGCTAGCACAGACGAGGCAAGTACGTCTCAGAGAGAAGTAGTCCAAGAAAAAATTGTCGTTGATGAGACAACATTTGAACCAGAATCCGCTGAGCCGAGAGCAAAACGAGTGAGGAGGCCGAAGGACTTCGGAGAAGTCTTTGTTATCTATCATGTGGAAGCTGATCCGCTTACCTATTATGAGGCAATGAAGACCAGAGATGCTATTTTCTGGAAAGAGGCTATACATGACGAGTTTGACTCGATAACTTCTAATAATACTTGAAAGCTAGTCAATCTGCCTGAAGGAGCTAAACCCATCGGATGCAAGTGGATCTTTAAGAAGAAGATGAAAGCAGACGGAACAGTTGACAAGTTCAAGGCCAGGCTAGTGGTCAAGGGGTTTTCTCATATACAGGGGGTTGACTACTTCGATACCTATGCTCCCGTTGCACGTATGACTACTATCAGGATGCTGATTGCTCTAGGTTCTATTCACAAAATGGTGATTCATCATATGGACGTCAAGATAATATTTCTGAATGGTAAACTGACTGAGGAGATTTACATGCAACAGCCAAGGGTTTATCGTCAAAGATCTTGAAGACAAAGTGTGCAAGTTGGTAAAATCTTTGTACGGTCTGAAGCAAGCTCCCAAATTATGGTACGAGAAGTTTGACAAAGTTATCAGATCAAATGGCTATAAGGTCAGTGAAATTGATAAGTGTGTATACACGAAGTTCGCTGGGGATAGAGTTGTCATCTTTTGTCTCTATGTGGATGACATATTAATCCTAGGTACGGATGTAGAATGTGTCACTAGAACAAAGATGTTTCTCTCGTCCAAATTTAGCATGAAGGATATGGGAGATGTGGATGTCATCCTTGGGATTACGATAATCTGGACGGAAGCTGAGCTTGCTCAATCACAATCTCACTACGTGGAGAAGATGCTCAAACGATATGATATCAGGATCTTCCTAGGATCGATACTCCATATAGATATGACAAGAAACTGAACTCTAACCCAGAAAAAAGCGTCAGACAGTTGGAGTACTCTAGTATCATCGAAAGTTTGATGTATGCTACAATGCCACTAGGCCTGACATTGCTTTTTTGGTAGGGATGCTGAGTAGATTCACGAGTAACCTAGGTGTTGAACACTGAAAAGCTGTGAAGAGGGTGATGAGATATCTCAAGAAGACTCAGAAGTTTGTACTTTACTACAGCGGAGATCTAACAGTGGTAGAAGATTTCAGTGATGCTAGTTGGTACTCAGAAGAAGAAAGCGAGTAATCCACCAGAGTATATATTTTTCAATAGGTGGAGCTGCCATATCGTGAAAGTCGAAGAAGCAGACAATGATCTCACACTCATCAATAGAGTCTAAGTTCTATGCACTTGCAACTGCAGCAGATGAAGCAGAGTGTCTTCGGGAGCTCATGTACGATCTTTCAATAGTTTGTGCACAAATTTTGGTTGTACCGATATACTGTGACAACCAAGCAGCTGCAGTAGTGGCATCTAATAATCTCTTCAATGGTAAGAAGATGACTGTACGACTTTGGCGCAGAGCACTGAACAATCTCATCAAGACTGGTGTTATTGCAGTAGTGGATGTTCGGAGTTAGGAGAACCTGACGGATCCGTTCACTAAAGGCCTCAAGCGCCAACTAGTCAAAGACACAACAGGTAAAATGGGCTTAAAGGACCTCTGATATTGTGTCTTTGTAATCCTACCATTAAATTTTATTATATTAGTTCAAAGAAAAATCTACTAGGCATCTAGATTTTGGTTCAAGGGAGGATCATTGACTGGGAAAATATCAGGTATAGTGGGTAGCTTTCGGGACATGATGGGATACGTACCCAGAACCACTTTGGTCTTGTCATGCCCCAGTCCCAAAATATCGAGGGACTAGACACGTGGCAATGACCAGCAGCACACATCAATGGACAACCCAATTTAATGGACCCATCAGGGTATACTTAACCTGTAATACAACAATAAGGGTCTAATATACTAATCACATCCACATAAATAAATACAACAATATAAAATATAACTCGGGGAACAACCCGATAATAAGTCTGGTACTATAGTCAAGAGACAAGAAATATGAGAGTATAACAACAACAAATACTGAGTATGGATAAAGCATATACTCAGAAGAAATCATCGACGATCACCTCGTCTTCTGGTTCTGGTACTGCTCCAGTGCCTGCTCCTGTTCCGTACACCTCGGGGTAGATCTCTTCTGCTATTCCTAGGGACATAATCCGGATCCAGGTCCTCAGGGGACATAGCAAGGTACAAGAATAACTCAAGCCATAATAAATGCAGTATAATAATAACTGAAATAATAGGGTAAACTATATAACCAGCTAAGTGATATGCAAGATGAGAGCATCACTAGAACTCAGGCTGAAACTGTTACAACCTCGGTGTCGGGGAGACGGTAGTAGTGATATCATGTAGTTGTCTAGCTCGAAGAGAGACTACGACACCGTCATAATATAATCAACCTGTAGCTTGTGTGTCTCTCTCTCCACCCAATGTAATCACACGTCTCATGTCCATGACATGCAAGATCATGACCTCTAACTGATGCAGTGAGTCATAATGATAGCTAAGCATATGAATAAAGTATATGTCATGCCCCAATCCCAAAATACCAAGGGACCGGACACGTGGCAATGGCCAGCAGTACACACTGATGGACAAACCCAATTTAATGGATCCATCAGGGCGTACTTAAGCTGTAGTACAACAATAAGTAGGTTCAGTGATACAAGTCATAGTCTAATCTAATCTCATCCACAACAGATAATCACAGATCAAATGCTAGAATAAATGCAATCAATATAAACTAACAAATCTCAATAAAAGTGTCTCGGAGAACAATCCGAGAACAAGTCTGATACATCAATGCAATAGACTGGAAATAAAATAACTAGAAACAGAAATAAATGAGTATCTCAAGCCAATACTCAGGAGAAGTCCTCTGGTATGATCTCGTCCTCGGGTGTCGGTACAGCTCCTGTATCAGCTCCTGCTGTGGTCCCGTATACCTCAGGATAGATCTCGACTGCAAACCCTAGGGACATAATCCGGATCCAGGTCCTCAGGGGACATAGCAAGGTACAGATAATACAAGCCAAAATAAATGCAGTGCAGCAATAATAAAATAAATAGGGTAAGTATGTAACCATCTATGTGAAATGCAAGTAAAAACATCACGAGTACTCAGGCTGAGCCACTACAAGCTCTGTGTCGGGGAGCCGGTAGCAGTAATAATGAGTAATGGGCGAAGCTCGGGCTTCAGAGTCTTGTGCCTCACAATAATAGGGGGTTTATATATATAATCAGCCTGTAGCCTGTGTGTCTCTCCCCACCCAATGTAATCACACGTCTCATGTCCATGATGCATCATGTCCATGTCACGCACGATCATATCTAATGCAACCAGTCATATAATGTCTATGGATATAATGTATATGTCATAAAGCCTGTATCCTATACAGAATCACCATGAATATCTCAGAAAGATCCTGTCCATAAATAGTGTCAAGTGTCCTGGGTATAATATACTTGATAAGACAAGTACAAGAATGTAAAGGGTCACGAAAGTCCATCTCTAGATGATCATATACAACACCGCATACAGTATTGGCACCCGACTAATAATCGGACGCTAAGTAAGTCACACGGTCCTAGGTCAAGCATGCACACCAATATAAATAAAGCAAAGAAATATGCAACAAGAACTGCAAAGTTGGCAAGGTATACTTGCACAATAATGTATAAATAAGTCAAGGGAATAAGTAGCAAAGCTGCAGGATTTGGCAAGGTACACTTGCCTGTGGTTCTGACTCCAATTGTAGCTCTGGTCTCAGTGTGATCTGCAGGTACTCCTCCGGTTGCTGAAATAAACATTACCATTAGATTCAAAAAATATCAAATAGCTAGAAACGCCTGTCCTTAAGTCTAATTTGGACACAAGGGCAAAAATAATATTTTCGGGTCAAAACGGGGTCCACATGTGGGCCACTTTGCACCAAAAAATGTGTCAGGGTCAAAGGTCTCCAAATTCGTCAAACTTAGTGTCAACAAGCCAGGAACGATGATACGAACCCAACGAAACTTCCAGAATTGGATTCCGATGAGCCGATCACAAAATCGCCCGTCAAGTGGAGCATGTGGGGCCCACGATACGCGATTTCGTCAACGTTCTCAGAATCGAACCAAACTTGGGTCACAGGACCAGCGTATCACTACGACTCTGATGGTGTAAGTTTCGTCTCTGTCTGACATGTGTACACAAAGTTACAGCGTGTTCCAGAATAGGCGGATATGGGACGTTGTCGGCGGATACGCATTGATTTCGGTGTGCACGTACATCCAAATCAACTTCTGCGAAATTCCACACGTCCGTATCGACGGCGCGCACGTTTCGGTGAAGACCGCGTACGACCAAGTCGTCCCGTTTGGCGGAGCGCACTCAGTTTCGGGGTAAAACGGGACGTTGGTTTTCCTGTTTTTGGATCGCTGTGTGCGATCACCACAGGACGTGACGCACCGAGCGGGTTGCACGGGCATCGAGAGGATTATACAGTCTACGCGATGCAACTGACGGAACTGATAACGGAATTACAAGGAGAAAGGAAACGCTACCTGAACAGGGCTCCGTGAATCTGAATTTCACATATCCGTATGTATCCTTGACACGAGCTGTGTCCTGTCCGTGTTTGTGCTGCTGCTCTAGGGTTAGGGCTTGCCGGAGGGAGGTGGCTCGAGCGGAGGCTGGCGGCGAAGCGGGAGGCGCTCGGCTCGGGGACGGCTCTGGCCGGAGGGGCTCACGGAGGTGTCGTGGGGATGTTGTCGAGCAAGGCGGAGCGGGGGCTCTCGTGGATTTCGATGGAGGGGAGTGGCGGAGTCGGGGCTGGGAGCGTCGGTGTCTGCGGGCTGAGGAGGGAGGTGGTCGAGCGGCTGAGCGGAGAGGTGGTCGAGCAGGGCAGCGGGTTGAGTTGGGGGAGGAGATGATCGGCGGAGATGGGGCTGAGGGTGAGGTGGTGGAGCGGGCTGGCTAGGGTTCCGTCGAGCGGGGCGAGTCCGGGCCGGTGGTCGAGGGGAGTCATTCGTCAAGGTTGGAGGAGAGATCTAGGACTGGGCGGAGGAGGTAGTCATTCGTCGAGGTTGGCGGAGAGATCTCGGGCTGGGCGGAGGAGAGAGGGTCGACGGAGAGGTGGAGGTCGACGAGGGTCGAATAGGGCATCGGGGGAGATGGAGGGAGGTTTAGGGTTCAGGTGGTGCAAAGTCGGGCTCGGCCGGTGGAGTCGGCTACGTCAACGGGGTTGACGAGAGAGGGGGTGCGATGGCGGCGACACGGAAGTCGAGGGCTCTTTATAGCCGGAACAGTAACTCGGGGATAGGGATCCGATTAGGGTTCAGTTTGGGTTTCGGGTCCGGGTCGGGTTTGACTCAGATCCGACCCGACCCGACCCGTTAAGCTGGGTTGGTTCGGTTCAGTGTAGCGGTTTGGTTTATTTTGGTTCAAGTGAACCGGGTTCAGGCAGGGTTTATTTTGGTTTAATTCTACAATAGTTTTTAGGGCTTTAAAAAATGCTTCCGGAGTCCAATAAATTCTCGGAAAATTACCCTATGTCCAGTTTTCCATTTTACACCATAAAATATTATTTTTATAATATTTTAATATTAATTAACAGCAATAAAAAATCATTTAATTATTAAATACCAAGGTTTTAATTACAGAAAAATCCCAGAAAATTATAAAAAATCCAAATCAAAATTCTTGAAAAATCAGGGGGCTTATAATACAGAATCATCATGAATATCTCAGGAAGATTTTGTCTTATGAATAGTGTCAGGTGTCCTGTGGTATGACGTACTTGATAAGGCAAGCACGAGAATGTATAGGGTCTCGATATCCATGTCTAGGTGATGTTACACAACTCCGCGTACGGCGTTGGCACCCGAATATTATTCGGACGCTAAGTAATGTCACATGGTCCTAGGTTGAACAGAGGTATTACAGTAATAAATCAAGAGAATAGTATAAACAAATGCTGTAAGTATGGCAAGGTACACTTGCCTGGGTTTTGGCTCCAACTGCTGCTCTGGTATCAGCGAAATTTGTAGGTACTCCTCCGGTTGCTGAAATAAACATTACCATTAGGTTCAGAAGACATCAAATAGCTAGAATTGCCTGTCCATAAGTCCAATTTGAACACAGGGGCAAAAGTGACAGTTTCTGGTCAAAGCGGGGTCCACATGTGGCCCACTTCGTATTGAGAGACGTGCCAGAGACAATGTTCTCCAAATTCGTCAAACTTAGTATTTATAAGTCCAGAACGACAATACGAACCCAACGGAATGTCCAGAACTGGATTCCGATGAGCCGATCACAAAATCGTCCGTCAAGTGGAGCTTTGGGGCCCACGATACGCGATTTTGTCAACGTTCTCAAAATTGAACCAAACTTGGGTCACAGGACCAGCTTATTGCTACGAGTCTGATGGCGTAAGTTTCGTTTCGAAATAACGAGCGTACACGAAGTTACAACGAGTTCCAGAACAGGGCCGATACGGGACGTTTGTCGACGGATACGCGTTGATTTCGGTGTGCACGCACATCCAAATCAACTTCCGCTAAATCCCACACGTCTGTATTAATGGCACGCACCTTTCGGTGAAGTCTGCACACGACCAAGTCGTCCCGTTTAGCGGGGCGCACCCAGTTCCGGGAAAATTAGGGTATTTATTTTCCTGATTTTGTGTCGCAGTTTGTGATCGCCACAGGACGCGATACGCCAAACCGATGGAACGGGTATCGAGAGGGTCACGCAGTCTATACGTAGCAACAAACTTCTCAGAAAACGAGACAGCGAAGAGAGAGAAATCTTCACCTGAATAGGGCTCCGAAGATGGGTGGACTTACGCGTTTCCGCGAGGTGGCGCGACGCGGCACGGCCGGCGGCTGCTAGGGTTTCTACTGCTGGAGTCGCCGGGGAGGCTCGGCAGAGGCGGCGCTGGAGTCGTCGGGTACTGGTGGCGGCCGGGGAGCTTGGTTGGCCTGAGTCGGTGGCAGCCGGAGACAGCGGGGTTCCGGATCGTCGAGGTCACGGCAGAGCTCGGGGTCGACTCGCCGGGGAGCTAAGGTTACTAGAGGGGAGCTGGGTTCCTCGGGGTGCCTGAGGGCAGAGGGCGGAGGAGACGGCGGAGGATGGATTAAGTGGTGGCAGGGGCGGAGGTGACTGGGTCGGGGTTCGTTGGTCGTGGTGGATAAAGGTGGCGGTCGATGAGAAGGGTTGCGGGAGGGGGTTTTATAGGGTGGTGGTGGTGGTGGTCTGTTAGGGAGGTGGAGAGGAGCGGGGAGCGGGGGAGGCAAAACCGCCGCGGGGCTGGTGCAGAGCTGTAACCGCCAGAAACGGAGGGTCGCGGCGGTCGGGGTCTTCGAACGACGGAGGAAATCGGGTTTCGACGGTTAGGGATTTGCTACAGTTACTGTAGCAACGGGTTAACGGGTCGGGTTGAGACCCAACCCGACCCGCAGGGTTGGTTTAGGGGTTCGGTTCAGGGTCGGTTCAGCATGGTTCGGTTCGGTTCATTAAACCGGATTTATTTTGGGTTTAATAAAAATATTAATTTTTAGGTCTTTAAAAATAGTTCTGGGGCCCAATAAATTCCAAGAAAATTATCCTATGTCTAATATTTTATTTTACACCAAAAATATTATTTTTATAATATTTTAATATTTATTAAAATATTTAAAATTATTTAATACCAGAATACCTTGATTTTTATTAGTTAAAAATTCCAGAAAAATTCTGAAAATTTATTTTTAAAATCCTGAAAAATCTGGGGGTTTACAGGTCTACTATTTGTTCTTTATATATATATATATATATATATATATATATATATATATATATATATATATATATATATATATATATATAACAAATCTTGTGTAAGGGTGGCTTTGACGCCTTAATGAGTTCTCGGGCAGAGTAAATGTTCGGCGTGCGTTGCAGGAAGCACGAGTAGTTCAGCACTACAAGGGACTTGTATCCCATGCTACAGTGGCGTGACACCACGATGAGGTAAAAGATGTAAAGCCTCGGCTTCGGGCCTTGTCACAGCGGAAGTAGAACCGTAAATAGGTAGGTAACCTAATGCTAAAAAGGTAGAGAGTTGTAGCACATCACTACTAAGAGGCTGGGGACCTCATGCTACAGTGGGTGACACCATATGAGATAGTTAACCTCGGCTATGAGCCATGTCACAGTGGCGTAGCATCGTACGGAAGCGCAAGGCTTCATGCTGGGATGTAGTACATCACTACTAAGAGGCTAGTAACCTCATGCTACAGTGGGTGACACCACATGAGGTAGTTAACCTCGGCTACGAGCCATTTTACAGTGGCATAGCACCACAAGGAAGTACAAGGCTTATTGCTGGGATGTAGTACAACACTACTAAGAGGCTAGTGACATCATGCTACTGTGGGTGACACCACAAGAGGTAGTTAACCTTGGCTGCGAGCCATGTCACAGCGGCGTAGCACCGCACGAAAGTACAAGGCTTCATACTGGGTAATATTAAACTCTCTTAAAAGGAACTCACCTAAGTGTATGGACAGAGATATAGGTCGTCTCTTGAAGGTAAACTTGTAGACAACCAAGATACATACACCGAAACTAGGTCAGCACATGGCCTTTAATGTACGACCGAAGGCACAGCTGATGTCATTGTACGAGTGGGAAGAACAGCAGCTATGATTCAGAATTCAAGGCGTAGTCATTTCTTGTATCGTACTGTTGTTTGACCCATACGAGAAGATTCAAGTCGTAAGCGACATCTATCCTAATGCATGATGGGAAGTCACTGTGAGGAACACTCGACCATATATTGTGATATATGTGGGAGATTGTTGGTATTTTTTACTTTACTTTGGGAGTTTTAGTCCCACATTAGAAAACCACCAATGTGTATATCTCAATATATAGCTCTACTTGAGTATTGGTATATGCACAAGGAGTGGTGGTCTATGTGGGTTGACTTTCTTAGAGGGATTAAGTGTGAACACCTTTATGGCAATCTTTATTTGTCACCACCTTTGGGATGCTTACCTTTGGAGCTAAGCCCCAAAGGGGCTTAATGACTCGGACTCGGGCTCAAGAGCACAAAGTGGCACTTTGTTGGCCACTTTTCACTTAGCACGTCAGTATCGTCGTATGGCGCACATGCGCTTATTTTATGCACAAGTTGCATGCACGATTGCTAGCTCGGTCGCATGCGTTATGTCACTATGTGGCCTGGAGCTATGCTGCCAAGGAGCTATACGGCCATAAGTGCTATGCGGCCAGAGAGGCTATGAGGCCAGGGGCCATGTGGCCTTCGAATTTGCATGAGCGAGTCGCATGTTGAAGGGACAGATTCAACTGTTGGCGGCATATGCGGCGCATGATTATCCGTGCCATCTGGATTATGCAGCGCATGCGGCACGGGGGTGTCCGTGCACAGTGGTAGCTGCTTTCGGGGCTTGGCAGAGTTTGGCGACGTTGCTCTGTGCAGCGTTACCGGCGGAGGCAGCGACGCATGCGGCTTCAGAGTAGCATGCGGCCCCAGTGTCGCGGCTACGGCTAAACATGCGGTCTGGTGTCAGATGGCGCATATGCGGCATGAGCTTTCTCAGACCAAATTTGTGATAATTTTCCCTATTTATATATGTGTCACGACCCGCACCCGGTTTAGGGGCACGAGTGCGTGGGTACGTCCAGCCTACGCCGCAGTGTCGGCGGTAGAACGCTGTCAAGGTCTTGATACTATCTAGCTAATGTCACGCAAGCATCCAATCTCCATTAGGAGGCACGGATGACACAATAAGATGAACACATACTCAATCACAGGATTACAGCACGATAAGATTTCGAACAGGAATTAAATACAACACAAGTCACAAAGTAATAATCTAACTCAACAGTATCCAAGTCTCATCAAAATGCCGGAGACAAATCCGGTACCAAATAGACTGTTAAAAGAACTAACTAAAAATAGTAATTTCCGGCTAGACCTCCTGGAATCACAACTACTATCAAGTCTGCAGCTACTCACCATATGGTCCATAAAGTGTCGGACAGCGGTCCTCTAAGGCATAGTCTGGAAAAATGGTTCCAGTCAGGAAGGAGCAAAGCACAATCTCAAATAACAGTTCCATTTAATTGATAAGGACTATAAAGTAATAAACATGTCATGCTAGCTACTGAGAAGACAGTAAAATAAATGCAATGGCAATTAAAGAGAGACAGGCAATGTAAAGAGACAGGCAATAGGCAATATGATATAGTTAGTGCATGTATGAAAATGAAAAGAACAAGAAATAATATCATATACGGGTGATGTAGTATATGATTTAAATAGGGAACTGTAATCTATTCTAAGTGTTTGAAATAGTAGTTCAAAATGTGATCGGCTTGGGAACATGTACGATAGCTACAGGGCCTGGCTAATCATGGGTGAAGAGCATGATTAACACTTACATTGTTCTACACTACAATAAGAGGTTATGATCACATTTCTTACTAACTACTTCCCCGCCCCCAACTAGTACTGTGGATCCAACCATGATACGTCACGATACACGAGCAAGTCCAGTTTATCATGTACGATGTCTAATATACATGTCGTGTACAATGTCAATACGATAATCAATGTAACATCTCATGACTGCAGATCCAAGCTATACTAGTCCGTGTAGCACAGTGTCAAAGATTCAGTTGTAACATTTCAGGATTATTGAAATTATAGAAATTATCAAGAAATTGGAAATTATCGGAGAATGTACTTGCCTTGGGTCCTTAGCTGGTAATTATTGGTGTCCTGTTCCAGAGTATCCCCTGGGTAAACCAACAGTCCTATAAACACAACACAATATAAGTTTTGCATCAGATGCTACGCTAACACACAGTCAAAACACTGGCCTCAGGCCATGCCAGGCAGGTCACTAGTCAACTAGGGTCACCTAGTAGATAGATACGTAAATATACATATCTTAAATAACATATATACTTACAATATATCTATATATATCAAATTAAATACATATGCAATATATAAAAATATACTAAGGGTTTATACAAAATATATCTACACATACGAATTAACAAAATACATACATAGACTAATTACATATATATACTCATATATACCAATTAAAATATACATTACTATATACAGGTAAATATACCAATTTATATTATATATACAAACCAATACGATAATATAATCTATATATATATATATATATATATATATACCAAAATATGGTTATATATATATACCAATTATTATACAACACATAAATTTTAAATACTAAAACATACATTAACATGTATATACTGAGAAATATTTATACTAGAATTCATACATGTTAAATATTAATAAAATAAATAATTATACATATACTAATTTAAATTACATTAGTATACTTTTATTAAATAGATGCCATAAAATAAACCAATGTATATATACATATATATATACAAATTAATTAAATACATACACTTACATTCACATTAATTAAATAAATGCTATACTTATATATGTATTTATATACTAATACATGGATGCGTATTAAACATTAATTAATTAAATGATATACATACACATATACTAATTTAAAATATACTGTATACACATACCTACACATTGTTTAAATATCTACCATCACATATACATTACATTAGATATATATACATACATATATATACATATCATCCTTAATTATATACATTAATTAATTTATATACAATTACTTATACATTAGTTATATTAACATATGCATTAGGGAAGGAGGAAAGAGGGGGAAGAAACTCACAGAGGATGGTTGGCCGGAGTTGGCCGGACACAGCAGGCGGCGGGTCGGCCTGGTGCAGTGGGCCGCCGGAGCGTCGGTGAACGGCGGGTCGGGTGATGGTGATTTGGAGGTGGGAGAGGGTGTCCACCGGAGTCGGGATTTGATGGAGATGGTGGAGGATGTGATAGGTGGTGGTGGTGATTAGATGGTAGGAGGAGATGGAGGGAGGAGCAGTCGGAGGGGTCGGCCGAGTAGTCGGAGCGGGCCGCCGGGGTGAAGCTGGGCTTGATGGTGGTGGTGGTGATGATTGGGTCGCCGGAGTAGCTAACAGAGGAGGAACGGGGGAGGAGTAGTGGTGGTGATTCCAGTGGTGGTCCGATGTAGATGGAAGGAGGAGAAGGAGATGGGGTTGCCGGAGCACCGCCGGACGCGTCGAGGCAGCGGCCAGCGGGGAGATGCAGCAGGCCAGCGGGGAGATGCAGCGGCCACCGGAAACTGAACAGTATGGGGGGATGATGAATAGTGTTCTCCCCCTTATCTAATTTAAATTTTTGAATAAGGAAGAAGAAGAAGAAGAAAAGAAGGAGAAGAGAAGAAGAAAAAGAGGAGAAGAAAGGAAGAAGTTTTCCAACGTAGGAGAGGGGGAGGAGGCTTGTGAGGAGGTGGGGTTTTCTAGGTTGTCTAGGGATTAGGGTTGATGTAGATAGGACATTAAATAGGATGAGGGTGTGGGTAAATCAATGGTGAGGATGCACCCAATTAAATGGGTGGTCCAGATTATTTATGAAGGAAATTTCATGTGGGGAAAAATACAATTTGGTCCATAAGTAAATAATTTTTCCATTTGGTCTTGGCCAATGGGGTGATGACACCTACAATTGAATAATTGTAACTTAGCCCCTTAAATTCGAGAAATTGCACAAACACATAAAATGACAAAAATTTGGCGGACGATTCGGTGTCCGGTGTTTTGTAGGGTCAGGGGGCGCTGTAAGATTTGTGTGGGCTCAAATAACAGGGCACTGGAATTAAATTGGAATTTACGGAATCAGATAAAATGGTATCCTCAAATTAAATAGAAATAAATGTAAGTTGTGTTCAACAATTAATTAGGAGTACATGGAGCCAAAATCAGGTCAGGTCATCAATACCAATAATGAAGAAGACTCAGAACAGGATATTACCCTAATTTGGGCCGCACAAAAAATAGGTCAAGATTGCCTCCAATTTTCGATTGGAATGCACAACGATACAAAAATAGGGGTTTATTAAATAACGTCCGCGACGATTTTGCGCGGCCAGAAATAATATACAGAGAGCATAATTATGAGTTGCAAAAATAGCAGAATGGAAGGCGGGCATGTCTAGGGCAAGATTGTGAAATTTGTTGGGAGACAAAAGTCAGGATACTGCTCCAAATATCGAAGCAAAGGCAATGCGCAATAATTAAATAAATGCGGTAATTAATTACAATCTCCAATAAATAAATTATAAATACAATAATTAAATACAAAATTTCATACTTCAGACAGGTATTCATCTACTGACTTCTAGGTCAAGTCTACTAGCTCAAAATAAATGAACACTGTCTATAATATAATATATTAAAGTACACATCACACAGTTATTTAATTTAAATATATACTATTTATGCAATTAATTAATTATAACTACAATAATATTAAATATTATAAAAAGTCGAAAATACCCCTGTTTTCAGAATGTGGTAGTGACAATATGGGCTCCTCTTCCATTTTAGGGGAGAGAATTCAGATTTTACCAAGAAAATTGAGAGGGCCCGAGCTCTTATGCGGCCTAGCCAGCGCCCCTCCCACATAGTAATTTTCAAGTGATCCGAAGGTGACCAAGAGCGTTCCAGAAGTTTGTTTACGAACTTGCTGGATCCTGGGGGCAGATCGTTGTGTAGGGAAAATTTTGCCTTGAGCATCGGTGATTTTTATCACCCCAGCAAGGAGTTTCTTTCTCTGGTGTTGTTCTTCTTATTTTTCGTTCTTTCTCATTGTAACATCTGGTAAACGTAAAGGAAAGAACGTTTTTCTGATTGTTGCTGTATTTTTCTTTTTCTCTTTTGTCAGTTTGTAACATGTTCTTGGTTTAGTGCTGCTGTGGTGTTGTGTGTCAATGTAGAGACGCTTGCGAGTGGATCTCAGTACACCAACCTTTGTAGAGACAAACTCTAGAGTAAGTATCTAATTTGTGGACCTCCTATACTTTAATATGACTTCGGGACTAATAATCTCAAGGCAAGATCTGAGTTAGAATGGACAACCACTCAAACCTTCTCGATACTAGCTTTCACAAGCTTGAGAAGTTCGATGATGAACACTATAGCATTTGGAAGAGAAAGATCTCATTGAATCTTCGTCTAGTCAAAGTTGCTTATGTGTTGGTTGATCCTGAATATACTATTCCCAAAGATGGAGGAGAGATTACAGTTGGTGTGGCACAGGACGCACACTCCAAGTGGAAGGAAGAAAATAACCTCTGCAGGTGGTTGATTCTCAATGTTATGGATGACTCGATGGCAGAGTCTTACAGCAAGAAGGAGAAGTCAAGAGATGTTTGGGAATCTCTTGAGAAGCACTACAAAACTGACGAGAAAATGTCTAAAATCTATCTCGTCGAGAAGTTCTGCACTTTGTAATTTGAGGACGAGAAGGTGATGTTACCACAAGTCAAGAAACTCCTGAAGATGCAGCAGAAACTGGAGGAAGAGGGCATGAAACAATAGGACAAATTTATGGTGGGGGCTATCGTCACCAAACTTCCTCCAGACTGGATCAGGTTCAAGACTGGCATGTACCGTAAAAATTTGGAGATCCAGCTCGAAGATCTTTTTCACTGGATTCACATTAAAGATGAAGCCATGGGCAACTAAAGTTGGACTCCTTGTCCAAGCAGTTGGCTAAGGCCAACATGGTACATGCTAGTGACTCTAAAGGGAAGAAAAAAATTTACTACAAGAAGAAGAAGATGGACTTCAACCAGCTGAAGGTGAAGTCAGCTCAGTTCAAGCCAAAGCTGATGACTGATATGACATGCTACAACTGTGGCAAGAAGGGTCACTACAAGAGCAACTGCATATCAAAGCCTAAACCGAAAGAGCAAAGTCAGCTTAACCTAGTTGCTATGATTGCGCAGGTTGAGTCACATGGCGTGGACACTGACTGGTGGGTTGACACTAGTGTATCTTGCCACGTGTGCTCTAAGAAGGAGCTGTTATGAGCCTACCTCTGAAAAAGTATTGATGGCGGATAAGTCTCAAGTTGTAGTACTGGGGCGGTAGTGCTAAAGATGACCTCTGGAAAGTCACTTACACTGGAGAATGTGAAGCACGTACCAATAATTTCAAAGAATCTTGTTTCTGGGAGTCTGTTGTGTAAGATGGGCCTGAGGATGGACATTAATGCCGGTCATATGGTGATGTCCTACAAGAAAACATACTTCAAAAAAGCTTTATGTACCGAAGGGATGTTTAAACTGCAGCTTGTAACTCCTTCTATTTGTATCAATACAGTCTCTACTTCTGGTTATTCTCTTGAGTTGTGGCATAATAGACTAGGACATGTGCATTGTAAACGCATTAACAAGATGTCTAGTCTAGGCCTTATCTTCAAATGTGGGGGTGAGGAGGTGGAGAAATATGAAGTCTGTGCACAGATGAAGATCGTCAGGAAGCCGTTCAGAAGGGTGAACTGGAGTACAAATCTTCTGGAGTTGGTACACTCAGATATCTGTGACTTCAAGCAATTCTCCATGATGAGGTAAAAGATGTAAAGCCTCGGCTTCGGGCCTTGTCATAGCGGCAGTAGCACCACAAATAGACAGGTAGCCTAATGCTAAAAAGGTAGAGAGTTGTAGCACAATACTACTAAGAGGCCGGTGACCTCATGCTACAGTGGGTGACACCACATGAGGTAGTTAACCTCGACTATGAGCCATGTCACAGCTGCGTAGCACCGTACGGAAGTGTAAGGCTCCATGCTGGGATGTAGTACAACACTACTAAGAGGCTAGTGACCTCATGCTACAGTTGGTGAGACTACATGAGGTAGTTAACCTCGGCTATGAGCTATGTCATAGCGGCGTAGCACCGCACAAAAGCGCAAGGCTTCATGTTGGGATGTAGTACAACACTACTAAGAGGCTAGTGACTCATGCTACTGTAGGTGACACCACAAGAGGAAGTTAATCTCGGCTGTGAGCCATGTCATAGCGGCGTAGCACCACACGGAAGCGCAAGACTTCATGCTGGGTAATATTAAACTCTCTTAAAAGAAACCCACCTAAGTGTATGGACAGAGATATAGGCCGTCTCTTGAGGGTAAACTTGTAGACACCCAAGATACATGTACCGAAACTAGATCAGCACAGGGCCTTTAATGTGCGACCGGAGGCACAACTGATATCATTGTACGAGTGGAAAGAACAGCAGCTATGATTCAGAATTCAAGGCGTAGTCCATTCTTGTATCATACTGTTGTTTGACCTATGCGGGAAGATTCATGTCGTAAGCGACATCTATCCTAATGCATGATGTGCAGTTACTGTGAGGAACACTAGACCATATATTGTGATATATGTGGGGGATTGTTGGTATTTTTTACTTTGCTTTGGGAGTTTTAGTCCCACATTGGAAAACCACCAATGTGTATATCTCAATATATAGCTTTGCTTAAGTATTGGTATATGCACATGGAGTGGTGGCCCATGTGGGTTGATTTTCCTAGAGGGATTAAGTGTGAACACCTTTATGGTAATCTTTATTTTGTCACCACATTTGGGATGCTTCCCTTAGGAGCTAAGCCCCGAAGGGGCTTAGCGACTCGGACTCGAACTAGGGCTCAATGGCGTAAAGTGGCACTTTGTTGGCGCATTTTGCACTTAGCACTTCAGCATCATCGTATGGCACACATGCGCTCATTTTATGCACCAGTTGCATATATGATTGCTAGCTCGGTCGCATGCGTCATGTCGCTATGCGGCCACGGAGCTATGCGTCCTGGAGCTTTGCGGCCAAAAGTGCTATGCTGCCAGGGGCCATGCGGCCTGCGAATTTGCATGAGCGAGTCGCATGTGGAGGGGACAGGTTCGGCTGTTGGCGGCATATACGGCGCATGGTTATCTGTGCATCCGGATTATGCGGCGCATGCGGTGCAGGGGTGTCCATGCACAGTGGTAGCTTCTTTCGGCGCTTGGTGGCGTTTGGCGGTGCTGCTCTATGCAGCGTGACCAGCGGCAGCGACGCATGCGGCTTAGGTATAGAATGCGGCTCCGGCGTCGCATGCGACTATGGCTAAGCATGCGACCTGGTGTCGGATGGCGCATATGCGGCATGAGCTTTCTCAGGCAGCATATGTGCTAATTTTCTCTATTTATATAGGGGCTCCTCTTCCATTTGAGGGGAGAGAATTCAGATTTCACCGAGAAACCGAGAGCATCCGAGCTTATATGCGGCCTAGCCAGCGCCCCTCCCACATAGTTATTTCCGAGTGATCCAAATGTGACCAAGAATGTTCCAGAAGTTCGTTTGCGAACTTGCTGGATCCTGGGGACTGATCGTCGTGTAGGACGAATCTTGCCTTGAGCACCGGTAGTTTTGAGCACCGGTGGTTTTGATCACCCAAGCAAGGAGTTCCTTTCTCTGGTGTTGTTCTTCTTGTTTTCCGTTCTTTTTTATTGTAGCGTCTGCGAACATAAAGAGATGAACGATTTTTTTATTGTTGTTGTATTTTTCTTTCTCTTTTTTGTCAGTTTGTAACATGTTCATGGTTTAGTGCTGTCACGATCCGCACCCGGATATTCGGGCACGAGTGCGTGGGTACGTCCAGCCTACGCCGCAGTGTCGGCGGTAGTACGCTGTCTAGGTCATTTTCTGGGATCAGTAAATATCTATCTCATCCACAATAATAAACAGGCAAGGATAATCACAGGAATAAGAATGCTAGGATTTCATAATATTTAATCTGTGACAACCAAATCCACAGTTAATACAAAGCCAGAAGATAAATCGGGGACAAACCCGAATATTATGCTGAAAGGGAAAAACTAGCTAACTGCTACTACTCCTCAAGGGTAGTCTCCTGAGTGGGAACCGGCTTCTTAACTGTATCACCTGCTGCCTCAAAGGGGCCATAATAGGTGGGTCAAGTTCTCATCATCGCCTAAAACAACGGATCCAGTCAGGAAAGGAGCAAAATACACAATGCACAACAAGATTAAACTAAATATTTATGACAATTAGAAAAGAAACTGACTAAGTATCATATTGAGATTATGCATAAAAAAGCAACAATAACTAAGAGTTAATACTATCAACAGGAATATGAGTAAACAGGAATAAAGATGAAACAGGAAATGAAACTACAATAAGGCAACAGGAACTATAACAAGACAAGACAAGAAGCTATGTGTGTGAACTTGTGTTTATTTTAGAATACATAGTTGGCATGTAGGGGTTTATAAGGCTAATCCGGCCGTCACAGAAGGCTATTAAACATGAATAATCGAGATCCGGCTGAGGGTACAGTCGCGTACCAACAGCTATTAGACACGGCAAGGGGAAGGGTAAACTACATGCCTTCTAGTATTCTTCCACCCGACACGAAAAGCAAGACATGAACTCCAGTATTCAAGACATGAAATCTAGTATTCTAATACTACGTATAATCATCAATGGTACTAGTAAAGCAAAGATTTTATTTATCACAACATAAAGATTAAACTTGAAGTGCAGGTACTTGCCTGATGTTTGGATCCAATTACGGTTATGAGTCTCGGGAAAATTTTCAGAAATGACTCCGGATGCTGAAATAAACATTACCATCATGCTCAGAAGATATCAAATAGCTAGAAACGCCTGTCCTTGAGTCCAATTTGAAGACAAGGGCAAAAACGGCAATTTTGGGTCAAAACGGGGTCCGCATGTGGGCCCGCTTTGCACCGAAAAATATGTCAGGGTCAAAGGTCTCCAAATTCACCAAACTTAGTGTCAACAGGTCAGGAACGATGATACGAACCCAACGGAACTTCCAGAATTGGATTCCGATGAGCCGATCACGAAATCGCCCGTCGAACGGGGCCTGTGGGGCCAACGACATGCGATTTCGTCAACGTTCTCAGAATCAAACCAAACTTGGGTCACAGGACCAGCGTATCGCTACGAGTCCGATGGCGCAAGTTTCGTTTCGATCCGACGCGTGTACAGGAAGTTAGGGTATGAAACAGAAAAGGCGGATACGGGACGGTGTCCGCGGATACGCGTTGATTCCGGTGTGCACGCACACCCGAATCAGCTTCCGCAAAATCCCACACGTCCGTATCGACGGCGCGCACGTCTGTGAAGACCGCACGCGACCAAGTCGTCCCGTTTGGCGGGGCGTACTCAGTTCCGGGGTGAAACAGGGTCTGATTTTTCCTGTTTTTGGATCGCGGTGTGCGATCACCACAGGACGCGATGCCCCGAGCGGTTTGTCCGGGCACCGAGAGGGTCATACAGGCTTCGCAACGCAATTTGCGGAATTAAAAATGGGACAGCGAGGAGAAAGTTACACGCACCTGAACATGGCTCAAAAACCCGAAGAATTCCGTGTCCGACACGTGTCCGACACAGGGGAAATTAGGGTTAGGGTTCTGGAGTTCTCCGGCGACCGGAGACGGCGGCACAGCGGCGGGGGAGGCCGGCCGGGGCCTAGGGCGGCACGCATGGCTGCGGCGGCGGCTGCCGGAGGCGGGCCGGAGGGGCTCGGCGGCTGGGCCTGATTCCCTGCGGGCGGGGAGAAGGAGGAGGCGGAGAGGGGAGAAGGCGGTGCGGCTGGGCGGCTCGGGGTCGGGGTTCTGGACCGCGGCGCTGCACGGCGAGGCTGCGGCGGGTGCTAGGTGGTGGAGCGGAGGAGCGAGGAGGCGGCGGAGTGGGATCTGAGGCGGTGGGGATCGACGGCCGGGGGGGGATTGGCGGCCGGGGGGGATTTAAAGGCGGGGCGAGGGCTGTAGTGGCCGAGGGAGGCGGAGGAGAGGGGGAACGTGGCGAGGCGGCCGGGCGGAGCGGAGCGGAGGACGCGGCGGGCGGTGCGGCGGGCGGCGGAAGACTCGGGCACGGCTGGGGGAGACGGGTAGGGAAGCCGGGTCGGGTGCGGGTCTGGAGGATCCGACCCGACCCGCTAGGGGGCTGGGCCGGGTTCGCGGCTGGGCTGCTGGGCTCGGCCCACTGGGCCGGGCCGGCCCAAAACAATAATAATAATAATAATAATAATAATAATAATAATAATAATAATAATAATAATAATAATAATAATAATTAAATCAGTTAATTAAATAAATAATTAATTAAATAGTTTTTAGGTGTTTTAAATTAGGTCCGGGGCCCGATAAATTCCAGAAAAATTACCCTAAGCCCAGTTTTTCATTTTACACCCAAAAATATTATTTTCATAATATTTTAATATTATTTATTATCAATTAAAAATTATGTAATAATTCAAAACCCTGATTTTAATTACAGAAAAATTTCCAGAAAATTCCTGAAAATTACGAAAAATCCAATTTTAATAGTTTTTTTTTGAAAAATCAGGGGCTTACAAGTGCTGCTGTGGTATTGTGTGTCACTGTAGAGACGCTTGTGAGTGGATCTCAGTACACCAAACTTTGTAGAGACAAACTCTAGAGTGAGTATCTACTTTGTGGACCTTTTCTACTTTGATCTGACTTTGGGACTAACATTTTCCAACGGTTATAACCGTTACTATAATTTTTTCTAACGAAAAAAAAAAAATCATGTTTTGTTGTAGTGCTTTGAGTCGGAAATTCGTGAGACCCTCAGTTTTCAGTACCTCGTTTCTGAGAGAGAAGATCATGAGACCCCAATGTAAAAGTATTACAGTGAATATAAAATAAGAGTTTAATTACGTTATATTTTGAATGTTTGAATCTAACCGATATATCTGCCTTAATTATTTAAGGTTGCATCAAATAAAATATATATATATATATATATATATATATATATATATATATATATATATATATATATATATATATATATATTGGTTAAGACCGATGCATATTATCGAACTCAACTGGTTTTTGTGGTCAGTGAGAAGAGGTATAATATCTCTGGCTGGACGGAGATCTCGAGATCAAATCGCGGAGGAGGTGTAGAGGCAGTGGACCCAAATGTCATGCAACGCAGCGTGCGTAAAGTCTCGTGCGTATCGCCGGATATCTAAAAAAAAAAAACGATGCATATTATCCAGGAGGTTGCGGGTTCGATTTAATTCTCCTTTGGGAGAATTAAGTGGTGAGTTGGTGATGGGTGCAGCGTAGGTGCGGTTCAAGTGCGGTGCAGGTGCAGGCCTACGGGCCGAGATGTGGTGGGCCTTCGGGCCAGGAGTTTGTAACACAATAACTTCTTCCAATATATATATATATATATATATATATATATATATATATATATGTGTGTGTGTGTGTGTGTGTGTGGGGGGGGGGGGGGGGGGGAGGGGGGGGGGGGGAGGGGGTTCATGTCCAAGGGTTGTGGTCTAGTGGTTACAACGGGAGGCTCCTGTGGAGGAGACCACGGTTCGAGTCTCCCATTGGACGTCGGCTGGGTGGTTTTGTGCCACGGACGTACCAAACCTACTTGGATGGAGTGGTCGCTCAATGTTGGGTGACCCGGATTGTATATCCCTCTCCTCGAAAGGGGGTTTCACTGTTGAGTACTCTGAGTTGTAGACCCTACTCCCTTCGAGTTAGTTGGATGGCTCTGCCACGAATCAGAATAGAACAAAAATGGACATAAAAAAATAATAAATAAATAAATATGTGGTTCATGTACCAATATTGGTCTCATGGGCTTGGAGCTTGAGAACAATCCCAGATCCAACTCAACTCATGTACCACCGGTTTGGTTCTTGGACTGTTCAACCATGTTCACCCGTTGCCACCTCATCTCATTTATGTGGTTTGTTACCACCTCGTCTTATTTATCCGTTTGACAACATATTAAAAGATATAATAAAAAATAAATATATTATTGGAAGAAAAAAGAAAAAAAAAACTTACATGGTTTGGACATATACAACACAGAGGATGAGCAATAATATAGTAGCTAATGGAACCAGATAAACATGACCTTCAAAAGAGCGTACAAGACCGAAGAATAGGATTTAAACAATCAATCATATATGTTTGAGATAAAAAAAAAATTGTTGTTGTTGTTGTAATAATATAATTTTAGCAAAATTATTTGTAAATTGTCTCTTTGTTTTCAAGGGGCCATTAAGAAGGCCCAGCCCAATCATTTTGTGGTTTTGTTGTTTATTTAAGCCCATAAGACGCATAAATATAATTAGTAGTTTTTGAAATCAGACTTTTATTGCTTTTTTAAAATGTAAGCAAAAACCAGTGCAGCTGAAACACACTTTGTTGTCAATAACTTTTCGTGGGAGACGACTATGAACGGTATCGAAGAAGATGATTTGTTGGAGCCTGGTCCCAGAACCGGACATTTCGGATTTAATTTGTTTCCTTTTACTCTATATTTTGAAGCTAGACTCTCATTTACTTTGATTTTCAAGATATAATCATAATTAATGAGCCAAAAAAGAATTGCCAAAAATATATATACTGATATATATAACAACAAATATGAGGGTATCACTATTTTGTTTATAACATTTTTGTCTAAAAATGTCATTTTTAATTCTTTCTTAATTAATTTCTAATAATTCTATGGTGCACACTCTCTCTCTCTCTCTCTCTCTCTCTCTCCATTTAAACTAAACTCTCTCTCTCCCTTTTTTTTTAGTGTTCGATAAGATTTCACGCATATATTTTCTGAGGATGTTATTAATCATTATGTTTACCTCTTTCTTAGTTTTTTTTTTTTTTTTAAGTGGGTTGTCTTTGCATATTTTGTTTTTTTTTTGTAACTATATTTTTTTTGCAAAATTTAAATAACAAATTAGGCATCTATGTATAAAATATTTCTAAGGGTAACGTGCAAAAAAATTCTACTTATATTTGCATTTTTATATTTAAAGACCCCTGGTTCTAAAAAAATTCTCGTATTTTTATTTTGGCTCAGTTTGCACCCATTTTGAAATATGTCGTTAACAGACGTTAAATATACGTCTGAAAATACGATTTTACTTCTCTTCCCATTCTCTCCTCACATCTCTCTCAGGTGAGGGGGGGGAGGGGTTGGGGAGGGAAGAGGGGACGGATGGCCGTGCGGGGAGGAGGGAGGGGGGCGGGGAGGAGGAGGGTGGTCGCACGGGGAGGAAGAGGGGGACTGCCACCACCGCGTCGGATGAGAGGTGAGAAAGAGGAGGAAGGTGAATGGGGAAGAGGAATAAGGTATTTTTGGTATTTTTTATTTTTAGAACAGTCACTAATGGTCAAATCTGACAGTTTGTAAACGGTATGGGACATTTTGATCGAGTCATATATTACAGGAGGATTTAATTGCTATATTTGTCTATCAAGTCTTATTTTGCTAACGAGATGAACTAAAAAAAAAATTGCACTTTACCCACATTTCTAATGAAAAAAAAAAAAAATCTTATTTCACACAATGTCTTTTTTTTGGGACTTTACCCTGTTGAACCGATTGATAAAAGAGAACATATATTGTAAATGGTACAATAATTGTCCGGAGTTGCACTCATTTGGTCGTAGAAGATACAGTATCCATCTTCTTCTTTTTTATAGTTGATGGCGTAGTGAATGATATTATTTACCAATAAGATCGTTTGTGACATTCTAAGGATCATAAATAAATATTAAAATATATAAAAAAAATTGTACGCTAGAAAAGTAATATTTTTGATATCTAAAGATCTTACAACTTCTAAAAAATAGAAAATTAAAAAAAAAAATTTAACATTATATACACACAAGTTAAAAAAATTTGAAAACTTTCGATTTTTTGGATCATGTACGATTGCAAATCATGTATATGTACAAAAACAATTCGGTTTATAACTAATCCACACGCTCTAAAATTACGTAAATATTTCCAACCAAACTGAGTCCTAAATCAAAATCGAATCGAATCGAACCGAATCAATCAGTTAAGTATCCTCCCAAAGTTTCATAAGCTGAAGCTATTTCTAAAAGTACCCTTCGCTTCTCCTGCTTTTAAAAGCAATCAAAAATAAACTCTAGCTTATTAGAAAAACCAGCAAAAAACAAAATAAAACCAGCTTATTATTGGAAGAAAAATAATTATAGCGCGAGTGGATAATTCCCAGGGATATACTGCATCGGCGAGAGCATAATCCACAGACACAGCTTACACCATCGAATACCCAACCAGCCGACGTGGCACAATCTTCCGTCCACTCACAGTCTGCCTCGTGTCACTGCCACGTCTCTCCCCCGATCCAAAGAGCTGGAGCAGCGGTCACATCTTAACGTAAAATAAACCGCAGCCACACCAAAACCAACAAACCCCCCGATCTCGTCGGACTATAAATACTCCTCTCCTCCGTCTCCGTCACTCAGTAGCGCTCTCTCCCAGTTCCTTGGAAATGGCGACGCGAGTCGGAGTGGTCCTTCTTCTGCTTCTCTCTGTCCTTTCCCGGATCTCCGCTGAAGTCTTCTTCGAGGAGCGATTTGAAGGTTTGCGATCCATATCGATCCATTTCTTTCAATTTCGCACAAATGCTGATCGATGCTTGATACGTTGACCTATTTTTTCCCGATCCAGTCCGGTCGATCTGGTCGATTTCGAGGTTATGTGATGGATCCGTGGGTTCTCGATGGATCGATTGGGTTTTTTTGGGTTTTCGACCGGATCGATCGTAGTAGAAATGGATCGGAGTTTCTGATGACCTAATTTTTGTCTGATCTTGAATTCTACTTTTGTTTTATCTATTAATTTGCATATGATTTGTTAGATCACAGTGAACTATTTGATTTATTGATAGATCTATTAATTAGTGTTAGATTAGGGTTTATGTATGTAATCTTTAGGAGTAAATGTGTTTAGTGTACTCATAGCGTGTTTAAATTTATGGGATTTGTCGATAAATGGTTAATTATGTTTCAAGCACTTGTGATTAAGAAAGATCTAAGAATTTTATTATGTCGCGTCTTCATACATTGCATTGCATTTGTGGTTACGTAGATTATCAGACCGGTACATTGGTTTATATGACACACCCATCAGTATCATGTCATGACAGTATGAACATGCCAAACTAAGTTTATTGGACATGAAAATGCAGACAGGACACATCAGTATCAGTGTATTTTTTAGAGTATATCTCGTTTACAGTATGTGTTTCAACATGACATGACTTGGAAACGGTCCCTCGCACTAGAGCCTGCCCTGAGCTCTCGGGGGCCGAGACGAACTTTCAAATTGGGGCTCCATAAATATTGTAAAAAATAAATAATAAGAAACTTTTAATAAAAGTAAAACTAAAAATATATTGTTGCCGTCAAGAATTGAACTAAGGACCTATAGTATGCAAGTGTGCAAGGCTGACATGATAATCTACACCATAATTGTTTTGTGTTAAAAGTGGCTCATGGTACATACTAGTTCTTTTTTAGATAGAATCAGTGTTGTCAAAATCAGACCGGACCGGCGGTTGAACCGGGTCGGACCGGAACTGACCAAAAAATCGGTCTGGTCTGACTTGAACTATAATTTTTTTTAAGAATCGAAGGTTTTTTCCTGAACCAAATTTTAGCCGGTGAACCGGCAGAACCGGTTCAAGATCGAACCGGCCGATTTTTATTTTTTTTAATTCACATGAGATTTGGATCATTTGGTACTTAGGTTTTGTTTTGAGAGACCTTATAGTTGCAAAATCGTAAATACTCTGAACCAAACCAAACCAAGAAGTAAATGTAGATATCTTATATGATTTGGTTCTCGTAAATGGTCTATTTTAACTCCGGTTGAACCCGGGTCTGACCTATACCAAAGATTTTCGGTTCAATCATCGGTCCGGTTTTTAAAACATTGGATAGAACCATGTTGGTCCCCTTTAGTCTTCGGGCCATGGGTCGTAGCTGCCCTGGAATAGGCCGCCCCTGCCTCGCACTGGTTTTGCTGAGTCTGTTTGCTTCACAGCTTCTCTCTCTTTAAGATATCTTCAAAATGTCTCAGATGTTGTATTATATTGCATTATGCGGCAGAGGAGTTGCAACTAATGGATCATAACGTTATGGGACCATGATAACTGTTTGTTCTTTACTCATTTTATCATTTTTAGCTGCCAGGTGCATTACATTGAAGGTTTATATAAATATAAATGTCGATGAATGAACTATCATCAATCCCTAATTTAATCATTTGAGAAATTACTCTAAAACCATTAAAATCTGCTGATTATTGCGATCTGTCATTAACATAGAAGTATGATCATTATGTACTGGATAAACAATAGATGTGCTTAGTGTACCCTCAAGCAATCCTTTCAGCCATTCATAAGCTGATGTCTACCCTCTGTAGGTTGACCTTAGCAGATGCTTTCACATAGAATTACTTGATAGTTTTGAGTATTGACCACCACCATTATTCTTATTGGTTACTCACACATATAGAATTACCTATAGTTTTGAGTATTGACCATCACAATTATTCTCATCGGTATCACACTTGATACCAATTCATGAATATAAACATAAAAAAGCAGTATTAGATTGAGTTTCAGTGTTTATTAGAAGACCGTATGTCTGTTCTCATATAGAGAACGTAGAAAAAAAATAGAAGTCAATAAAGGCACATATTATGAATTACCTTTCCCCCGGTCTTTTGCTTGTGCAGCATAGTACGCTATCTTATGGTTACGGTTGGAACAGGTGTTTTTTTCCTTCTGATATTGTTTACCTTGTTAATTATTGACTCTGTTTTTTATGGTGGTTAATAAGATGGATGGGAATCTCGCTGGGTGAAGTCTGATTGGAAGAAAAATGAAAATATGGCGGGCGAATGGAACCACACATCTGGAAAGTGGACTGGTGATGCAAATGACAAAGGCAAGCATTCTAATCATTTCTGTTTAGAAGCATATGAACCATAGCTTACATTATTTTTTAGAAAGCGTTGATTTTTAAATTATAATGTTGAACAGGTAGTCCGCTTACATTATTTTTTGGAAAGCGTTGATTTCTAAATTATAATGTTGAACAGGTAGTCCAAAATAGAAATGAAAATTGTTTGGTTTTAGTAGTCAGGTATAAGTAAGGTGATTGTTTGTTCAGCTTGAACATTAACAATTGAATCTTCTGCTGAAACTAACTATTGAACATTAACCAAGCAATTGGTGTTTAAGATATCATTTAGTAGTCGAGTCTAATTGCTGAAAATTAAAATAGGAGCTTGTTTGGTTTTAGTAGTCAAGTATTTAATTTAAATAACCAAAGTATTAAAAAAATCGCGTAATATTGCCTTTAAAATTAACTGGTATGAATTTTAATAGTTACTTTGTCGCTTAATGCGCAGTCATTTAATGTTAGAACGACCTCTGAAGTGAGCTATTGTTCTATGGAATAGTTTCAAATGAAGCTTATTCCTTTAATGATATCATTTGACCTCACTAGATTTTGAGGTTGTGCAACTTTCTTTGGTACATCTGAAAGATATCATTCAAGTTTAGGAAATAATATATTTCATTCTTGCAGGTATCCAGACTTATCCAGATTATAGGTTTTTTGCCATATCTGCACAATTTCCTGAGTTCAGTAACAAGGACAAGACCCTCGTATTCCAATTTTCTGTCAAGCATGAGCAAAAGCTTGATTGTGGTGGTGGATATATGAAGTTGCTGAGTGGTGATGTTGATCAGAAGAAATTTGGCGGGGAAACACCCTATAGGTAACTTCCACTATTTCCATTTACTTCACAGTTCTCAGTTCTTCTGCTTTATGTTGTAAATTATTCATATGGTTAATGGCATATACTTGAACATAGGAAGTTTTTGCATCATTTCTCTGGTCATTTTTTCTAAATTCATAAATTGACATACCTTAATTTACTGATCCTTGTTTTTATACCATGCAGCATAATGTTTGGACCAGATATCTGTGGGTATAGTACGAAGAAAGTTCATGCTATACTGACACGTAACGGGAAAAATCACTTGATTAAAAAGGATGTTCCTTGTGAAACGGACCAGCTGACCCACGTTTATACTTTCATCATTCGACCTGACTCGACATATAGCATACTTATTGATAACGAAGAGAAGAAAACTGGGAGCCTTCTATCCGACTGGGATCTGCTCCCTCCAAAGAAGATAAAGGACCCAGAAGCCAAAAAGGTCACTACACAAATCAAATTGTTTGGTCATATTAAATAACTTTCACATGTCCTCATCTGCTCTTCTGCGAACTTTGCAGCCAGAAGACTGGGACGATGTGGAGTACATTCCAGACCCTGAAGATAAGAAACCTGAGGTATACCTAGGATGCTTAAGGATTACATTTAGTTATGCAAAACAACGAAGTATTTAGCTCCTCTACTATTATTCTCATTCTCCCCTTCATCACTTTAGAAACTAATTTAAATAATACGGTAAGATTACCATAATTTGATGTTTCTATAGACGAATATTAAAGTTCATTATTGCCATTGCTGAATCTCAAGATTCCTATGTTACCTAATTGTGATTTAATTTGATGCATTCTTACAGGGTTATGATGACATTCCAAAGGAAATACCTGATGCTGATGCAAAGAAGGTAAAGTTCTATACAATGTGTTTAATATGGTCAATGAAATGACTTAATAAAATTATAATGGGGGTCAGTAGATCACTAACTAGTCTTCCTTGCATGTAACCATTTTCAGCCTGAAGACTGGGATGACGAGGAAGATGGTGAATGGACTGCCCCGACTATTCCGAACCCCGAGTACAAGGGACCATGGACACAGAAGGTCTGGGTGCTTGGAAATACTATTGTTTCTTCTTGTTTGACTTGGCATTTGCACCTTTATCTCACTGGTTCACTTTTTTTGTTCACAGAAGATCAAGAATCCTAACTACAAGGGCAAATGGAAAGCACCTATGATTGATAACCCAGGTACTTATTTTTCCTCATTTATTGTTTAAATGATAGAATATCATGGTTGTTACATCTTGTACTGATGCAATTTGAATTGTATGGCAGATTTCAAAGATGACCCCGAGCTTTATGTTTTCCCTAACCTGAAGTATGTGGCAATTGAATTGTGGCAGGTATATGTATTCCTAATAGTAATTAGCCTTAAATTTATGTGTGGGTTTTAATGAACTCAAAACTGGGTTATAAATGCATGTATCCTCAACTAATTGTGAACTCCTATATTGTTTCAGGTTAAATCAGGAACATTATTTGACAATATTCTTGTCTGTGATGATCCCGACTATGCAAAGAAGTTAGCTGAGGAAACATGGGGAAAACTTAAAGATGTATGCTTTTGATTATTTCTTTATTGATATTCTTTAGCTATTTTGTAACTAATTTTAATCGATATTTTATTGTATTATAGGCTGAGAAGGCAGCTTTTGATGAATCTGAGAAAAAGGAAGAAGAGGTACAGTTTCCTTTTCCATGTTGAACATTTTTTCTTGTTTATCAGGAAAATGTAGCCTACTTGCTGAACTTGTCATTTATTCAACAGGAGGAAGCTGTAAAAAGTGACATTGACGAATCTGATGTAAGTTCCTACCAGTTGTCCTCATCCTGATTTCTCACTTTGTTCTTATTTATATGGATGGTTTATGTATAAAACCTGTTATTCACAGGATGAGAAAGAGGATGCTGAAGATCCTGAGGATGCTGACGATGGCAACAATACTGATGATGAGCATGATGATGCAAGCCAACATGTAAGACTCCTTTACTGCATGTATCCGCTACAGACACACCAAACACATTTCCCATACTGTCTACAGTAATCACGTGCACGATGTCATAATGCTGTTAATCAGTGAATTTGTTATTATTTTCTGATGCAACCTTTTGCTTTGATTTTAAACCTTAACAACAACAGAAAGTTTATACCAATTTTTTTGCTGGCTATTCCATGTGTTTTTTTTTTGTTTTTTTTGTTTACTTCCTAAATCTAATTCTTTTAGTAAAATGTCTAGTTCTGGCACTAAAACTATAAGATCTTTCAAGTTACAACCCATCAACATATTTATATAACACTAAGAGAATATTTATCTAAGTTTGATCTGTTTGTAAAACTGAGTAGCGCAAGATGAAAATGATATAATTTGAATGGTGCAAATTTATTTTTGTAATAGAATTTATAGGACAAAGTTAATGTTTAGTTAAGCGAAGTAAGTCTATGGGTTGTTTTCTTAGCGATAACTACTTGGGGGATATTAACTGTTAATGAAGAAGATGTTCAAAGAGTCTATGATTATTTTTGGCTACAACCCTACAAAATTGCACCAAATCATCTGAGAACGACTAGCAGTGTAGCCTTTTGAAAAGGTTAAGTCAGGATGAAGACTATACAAAATAACCAAATATGTAAGAAGCTAAGCACGTAAGCAACTTATAACAATGATAGCTGTTCATGCCACCTCACTTGCTTAAAACTAAGAAAGTTGATTATGATGTAGTTTGAAAAATTTAAAGCCTTCTTAAATAAGGAAACATACTTTTCCATTTCCACCTTAGCTTTTAAGTTTTAATAGCTGCTTTGCTTCTAGTATGATTTCCTGATCATATTTTGATACCCAATGTTTTTCCCATCTTTGCAGGACGAGTTGTAGAAGCTTGTCAGTGTTGTTTTCAGCATTTTGCAGTGTCATTAGTAGTGATTAACTAGGTGTTACTTTAAAAGAGACTGATTAAGGCCCCATTCTTCTTTCATGGGTCTGATTTGAGTTTTAGTTCATTTGAGGAGACTGATTTCTCCAGGTTGTTGTACCTTGAGAGAAACATACTTTAGTTTGACTTTTATCAATTGAAATTAAGGTTTAAGAAAGCCAGGTGTCCATTTTGAAGAGCGCGTATTTTTCATACTATTGCTGTTATTTGTTGCTTATTTTGATAAACAAGCATCATAGCTTTTCATCCAATTGTATTTGAGAATGCAAGTACAAAGTGTTTAATGAAACTTATTCTTTTAAGCTAATTAAAGACTCAGTAGAAGTATTTATTTATCTGTAGTGTTCGTAGTTGTATTATTTCCTCAAAAAAAAAAAAAAAAATTTGTTGTATTTCCAGATAAATGTCTATGGAAAAAGGGAGGAAAATAGTGAACAGAGACCCTTTGCATTTTACTGATTTTCTTCTTTTTTTTACAAGAATTTCGTTACCACTAAGTTACCTGATCTTTGAGATGATGTCTGTTCAAAAAGAACATTTGCACTATGTTCTGTTCAAATTTAAATGGAAAAGTCCAGACAGCCCGAAAAGAAAAATCGAAATGTCACGTAAAACAAAAAACACTCGTTTCGAAAAAATAAACCGTCCAATGGGAAATCGACACGTGTCGGTTCATGCGTCGGTTTTTCGATACGGTTTATGTAGAAGTGCTCAATTTAAATTTGCGCTCTTATCAATTCACTCAAGGAAAAATTAGGTGCACAACTTTTATAAAATGGCGGATCATAAGAGCATCTTCAACCCTATTGTCTTGTGATTCCTACGTAGCATTAGACACAAGATAATATCTTTTCTATGTGGCAAGATTATATTCACACAAAACAATGAGATAGAAAAGTGTTCTCTAATACAAAGGTAATGAGAGGATAATAATAAATAAAAAATTAACTTCCAAGGCAAATTTTTTATTTTTTTGATGTTAGTGGTTGCTCCCAAATTTATGGAACTTAATTCGTTGTTAGTGCTCTCTTTTTTTTCCTTGCACAAGTCTTTAATTTAATGCAGATATTGGTTAATAAGTTCATTATAGAAGCATCATGCTGCAACTTATTATATGGAAATGAACATTTTTCCTATTAATTTTGTGTTTGTTTTTGCAAAATTTGACAACCAACCTGACATTGTTTGGTATTCATGGTTGTACTTGGCTTTTGTGAGATGGCTTTCTTGACTGTTTAGGCTCCTCTTCTAATGTTCTCATAGCGGCAATCTTAAATATATGAAATAACTATTTAGACATCAATACTGAAGCCTTTATCTCGAAATTCTTGAGTTCATGGAGATCTGAAAAGTTTATATTCTTGCTGTCTACCTAAAGAACTAATCATGTTTCTAGGATCGGAACTGAGAGTGAGAATATAAGAGACATTTAGTGCTCAATTAGTTATTGATGTTAATGAAATTAGTCATCCTATATTTTACCAACCAATTTTTAGAAACAGCATCAGTACCTTTCGTGCAATACATATATAGAACTGATAAGTGAATGAAAATATTGTGCTTTGCCATGTTACTTTAGACTGCATTCTGAACTCAGAATGAGACGAGCGTTTAAGAAACTTACGGAGTTTGTATGTGTATACTCTACTCTACTCAGTGATGTTTGGTTTCTTTTATAATCTTCTTGTGTCTCTCAGTGAACAGTTGAATCCATGTCAAAACTTCAAACACAAATATTTCCTTGACGAATGAGACCAGTTCCCTAGAATTCATAGACTCATCTGGAATCTAAGAGACATTAAATGCTCAACTTATTAACAAATGTCTGCATTAAGAGAACTTGCATTCAACAAAATCACCTTCACTCTAGTCTTGAGCATCTATAGTTCATCTTCATCACTTTCAAATATATGACCTCATTGGTTGTAAAAAAAAACAGCTAAAAAAAATATACTCAGACTAACAAATCAGCAGGTGAAGAGTGCTGAGATGACTCATTTTGGTATTTGCTCTGTCTAAACCTCACCTAAAAGTAACTGAATTGTTCTTCAGATCTGCAATGTCCAAGCATAGATGATGAAATGCCATGACTCTCCTTCAATATGGTCCTTCTGGTTGGTTTGTGTAAAAGCTCCTCTTGTCTCGACTTTCTTCCTAGTTGAAGTTGAAGATCTAATAACACCTATGTTACATCTTTTTTTGTTGTGGCCCAATTGATGACAATTACCGCACCTTCTTTGATTTCTTGGAGCAAGTTTTATCTACATCCCTTCTCCTAGCCATCTTTGATCTGCCTGGTGGTCTCTTTGTTATAGGAGGTAGCACCACTCTATCGGACTGCAATTACAAGTAACATTTATAATGAAAACAGAAAATTTTAAGTTGATTTTAATTTAAAAAATAGATGATCACTTACAGCTCCCCAATCAATAATGCCTTCCAAAGGGCATATAGCACCAACATACGATCTTCTATAAGCTTTCACAGTGTAACATTCATGACAAAAGATACAATACATATAATCTCATAATTAATCAGCTCAAAAAAAAAAAAATCACATTAATAAATTTATAATCCAACTTAAAACTTATTTAACAAACTTATTTAACAGAGAAAAAGACACCTACTTCGGTAAGACCCAGATAGTCTGAGAGGAGTGCAGACTACTTTGTCCTAGTTTGAGAAAAAAACACTTACTCGGGCTATCTGGGTCTTACCGAAGTAAGTGTGTCATGTCCCGCTCCCAGAATACGACAAGCCGAGTACGTAACATCATTCTCAGGCTACGCAACATACGGATACTCCAATATCCATATTTGCAATTGTCGTCCATAAAATTCTAGGATAGGATTATAACATGTCACATGGTGCATAATATAATAAATAGTAAGTTGGTTACAGGATATTCTAAACTATAAATAGGAGAATTTACTATTCCACCCGATTACAACATTTAGCCCAATATATATATATATATATATATATATATATATATATATATATATATATATAATGTGAATAAATCTGGTTCCAAATTCAATCGCCTCCAATGGTAGCATCTCAATCTTGCCCCCCAACTGTTCTTCAATATTTAATAGTTGCTTTCTTTGGAATATTTCTACAAAACTAGTGAACAATACTAGATCGTCAAACGACATGCAAGCTTTCAGTCAAGGACAAAAAAGCAAAATAAATCGAGAATTTGAGAATTAGTAGGATTTTCGGAATTCCAAAGTAAAATAACTGAATAATTCATAGAGATTATTGTGATAACCTGAAATACGATCCTGACTAGACTATATTCTAGTGAATTTCTCAGTGTTCGTCCTATAACTAGTCCTAACAATTTATACATCACAACTACAATCACAATCACAAACAAGCTAAGTTCACTACCACAAACACAATCAAGTTTCCTATATGATAATGCAATTTAGAGAACACATTTGGATCAAATTTATCCCATTTTCTCGGCAATAATTTCGTGACCAGGAATCAGGCTGTAACTTGGTGGCACGGTGCTTAGAATATGGCCCTGCTCCACATGAGCTTAAAACAAATAAATCACTGATTTACCTATTCGATATTTTTAACCGAAATAGGTATGTCCAACACTAATTCACGAATTCACCTAATCAATCTTTTAATCGAAATAGGTATGTCCAATACAAATTCATGAATTCTCCTAATCGTTCTTTTAATTGAAATAGGTATGTCAAATACAAATTCGGAAACAGGTACAGGCACAAGTACAAGTAAGTGAGCTAAGCCTCACACACTCAATTCGCAAGACCTTGCGAAAGAGCTTAACTACTAATCAGCTTTTGTTGTTATTATATTGCAGAGATTTATGGTATGATCCAGTTGTTCTCTCTCGTCCAATGCACTAACCTAAAGCTATAAATAATCATACTCTATTTTCTTGCATTAAGTTTCCGGTGGACACAAATATGAATCTGGATCTAGATTCGTGTATTTAAATATCACGAATAATGAGAATATAATTCAATATTTGTTTCTTAAAAGAATCATATCATGAACTGGAAATCATGATTTCAATACTTGCTCTTACTTTGAATAAATCAAGACATAATCACATGTTATCAAATATCAATTTCTCTTTTCACTTTTAAACATGACAAAACATCGGATATTATCAAATTTGATATTTGGTATTCTTCCAGCAGAAACACAGGGTATACTTAATTGGATTTCTCTTACGTGTCTTATGTGTCTGTGTCCTACGTATATTGAGTTCCAAAGAAGCTCAACTCCTATATTTTAAATAAAATTACATGTTGTCTCTAAGGGAACTGACTCAAAACTCCTAAAATAGGATTAAATATATTTAACCAATTTTCGGATATCGAAAATGGCTCTCTGAAAATTCTTGAAAATTTCGACAAAACTTCTTTTGTATTTTGGACTCCGAAAATTTCATAATTTATATAAAGACCTGGAACAACCCTCCGTAGAATTTTTTGAGTACGCCGACCCATTCGGTGGAGCAACTCTAAACACCAGTAATTGTAACGCCCCGCTCCGCGCCGGCGTTATGTATCAAGGTGAGTGGGCAGAACTTCGTTCTCTGATTCTTGCACGCCTTAATAATAACCTGAGTTTTTGCTTGCAATGTTTTCTTAAGAGAATGATAGAACCTGCCTTGCATGTTAATGAACGAACTCACCTAGCTTGTCTTTGAATCAATGTCTGCTAAACGAGAATCCTGAATCGCCTGCTTAGAGTGCATGAATATGTTCACTATCATCTATGCTTCGAGAGAACCATACTGTGCCTGAACGTGTTCAAGTGATAAGTCGGATTGCCCCACAACAATGAGTGTATTCTGATGGTTCATCTCGTCTGCATACTAGAGTTTATTTGATAGTTGTAAACCCCCAAATTTTTCAAAATTTTAAAAACTGGATTTTTCACAATTTTCTGGAATTTTCCGGGATTTTTTCTGCAATTTAAAATAAGGGTTTTAATTATTCAATGATTTTTAAATGATATTAAACAATATTAAAATATTATAAAAATAATATTTTTGGATGTAAAATGAAAAACTGGACTTAGGGCAATTTTTCTGGAATTTATCGGGCCCCGGACCTATTTTAAAATGCCTAAAATGTATTTATTTAATTATTTAATTATTTATTAAATTAAATACTGATTTTATTATTATTAATTATTATTATTATATATTTATTTAAATATATAACCGGCCCGCGGCCCGTTGGGCCGGCCCGGCCCAGCCCAACCCGGCCCAGCACCCGCCCCAGCGGGTCGGGTCGGATCCGCCGCCCGACCCGTTACCCGCCCGCAACCCGCACGACTCAGCTCCCCTCTCCCCGAGTCTTCCGCCGCCCGCCGCGCCACGCCGGCCACGCGCCCCGCCCGCCCCGCGCGGCCCCGCGGCCACGTCGCCCGCCTCCCTGGCCGCCTCCCTCGGCCTCCCCTCACCCGCTGCCGCCCTATAAATACCTCCGCCTCCTCTTCTCCTCCGCCCCCAAACCGAAACCCTAACTCCGGCCCCGGCCTCCTTCCCCGCGCCGGAACCCCCATCCTCCTCTCTCAGCCTCCAGCCGCACCGCTCGCCGCCGGATCCCGCCGCCTCCAGCGCGTAGGCTCCGCCTCCCCCACTCCAGAGCTCCACCTCCCCCGTCTCCGCTCCGCTCCGGCGACAGGATCGCCCCCCCCACTGCCGGCACCACCGCGCCCGAGCCCGGCGAGCCGCCCAGCCCTCTCCGGCCACCCTCCGGCCACCGCAGGCCGCCCAGGCCGAAGCCCTAGGCCGGACACGCGGACACGCGCGGGACACAGCCCAAACCCTAACCCTAGCTTTCGATTTGGTATCCGATACGTGTCGGACACAACTCGAAACTCGGTTTCTCGGGTCCCCTTCAGGTACTCGTAACTTTCGCCTCGGACCTCCGTTTTCGATTCTGTAAATTCCTACGCGAAGCCTGTACGACCCTCTCGGTGTCCGGACAAACTGTTCGGGGCATCGCGGCCTGTGGCGATCGCACACCGCGATCCAAAAACAGGAAAAACCAGACCCTGTTTCACCCCGGAACCGAGTACGCCCCGCCAAACGGGACGACTTGGTCGCGCGCGGTCTTCACAGATACGTGCGCCTCGTCGATACGGACGTGTGGGTTTTCGCGGAAGCTGATTCGGGTGTGCGTGCACCCCGGAATCAACGCGTATCCGCGGACATCGCCCCGTATCCGCCTTTTCGGCAATTCGACCTAACTTCGTGCACACACGTCGGATCGAGACGAAACTTGCGCCATCGGACTCGTAGCTATACGCTGGTCCTGTGGGTCAAGTTTGGTTCGATTCTGAGAACGTTGACGAAATCGCGTGTCGTGGGCCCCACAGGCCCCGCTCGACGGGCGATTTTGTGATCGGCTCATCGGAATTCAATTCTGAAAGTTCCGTTGGGTTCGTATCAGCGTTCCTGACCTGTTGACACTGAGTTTGGTGAATTTGGAGACCTTTGACCCTGACGCGTTTTTCGGTGCAAAGCGGGCCCACCGGTGGACCCCGTTTTGGCCCGAAACTGCCGTTTTTGCCCTTGTCTCCAAATTGGACTCAAGGACAGGCGTTTCTAGCTGATTGATATTTTCTGGATCTGATGGTGATGTTTGTTTCAGCAACCGGAGTACCGCCTGCAATTCCCGCCGAAGTCAGAACTGCGAACATAGCCAGAACCACAGGCAAGTGTACCTTGCCAAACTCTGCAGCTTGCTACTTAATTTCCTTGACTTGTTTATACATCAGTGGACAAATAAAGCTTGCCAAATTGCATTAATTTCTGTTATAGAACTTGCCTGAATTCTTGTTTAAATGCAAATAAACTTGTTTAACTGTTAAACCTAGGACCGAGTGACGTGCTTAGTGTCCGATCATAGTCGGGTGCCAACTCCGTACGCGAAGTTGGGTAACGTCACATAGAGATGGTTATCGAGACCCGATAATTCTCGTACTTGTCTTATCAAGTACTCCAGAACCCAGGACACTTGACACTATTCATGAGACAGAGTCTTCTTGAGATATTCATGGTGATTCTGTATAGGATACAGGACTTGACAGAGTTATTTTATTTATAGACAGTATGACTTGTTGCATTAGTTATAATCCCGCTGACATGGACATGAGACGTTATGGTCATGATATGCGTGATTACATTGGGTGGGGAGAGTCACACAGGCTACAGGTTGATCTTATATTATGCCGGCGTCTTAGTCTCACTAAGAGCTAGACAACCACATGATATCACTGCTACCGGCTCCCCGACACAGAGCTTGTAGTAGTTTCAGCCTGAGTTCTTGTGTTGTTCTCATACTGCATCTCACATAGATGGTTACATATTTACCCTGCTGTTTCATTTGTTTCTGCACTGCTTATATTTGGCTTGTATTATCTGTACCTTGCTATGTCCCCTGAGGACCTGGAATGGATGATGTCCCCAGGTATAGCCGAGGAGTTCCATCCAGAGACACCCCGTACAGGAGCACTTCCAGGAGCTGTACCAGGACCTGAGGCCGAGATCGTACCAGAGGACTTCTCCTGAGCTTTGGCCGTATGTAGTCAGTTATTTCTATTTTCAGTCCCTTTATTTCCTGTCTATTTGCATTGTTGTACCAGACATATTATCGGATTGTTTCCCGAGGAATTTATTAAGATTTGACAGCTATTTCTATTTTGCATTACTCTGTCTTAAATATGTGATTATCTGTTGTGGATGAGAATAGAATAACCCGTGACTCGTAACAATTGCCTTAATTCCTGTTAGACTACAGCTTAAGCATGCCCTGATGGATCCATTAAATTGGGTTGTCCATCGGTGCGTGCTGCTGGCCATTGCTCACGTGCTCAGTCCCTCGTCATTTTGGGACTGGGGCGTGACATAGTTTTTGTGGTGGCCCATGCAGGTCAACGACTAAATGGTTCGGTTTCAACTCAGGGACCGAACAGGCCTGCAGTAAAGAATAGGATAAGTTTTTAGGATCTCATCCACTTGCTTGAAACGTTCTTGATATCCATATCGACTTCGAATTAATTCCTTGACTTGCCTCCTGCCTTGATTCCTGTGCGCCTCTTATTGTTTATTTTGGTTGCAGGGTTATGGATTCACGTGCAAACGACGAGACTCCCATAACGTCACCACGAGTTGCTGAGGTAACCAACGAAGATGAAGTAACACCAGTGGATAAGGGACAGTCAGCTCAACAACATGCCCCGAGAATCCAGCAAGATGACGTTCCACCAACGACGCCAGTTACTCCATCAATGCCCGTAATTCCACCAGGGCAGGCCATGGACGGACAGCAGATGTTTTCAATGGTCTATGCAATAGTGCAAGCTCAACAAGAGGCTTGGAGTCGCAGCTTAGTAACCGTACTAGAGCAGGCACGACGACCAACGACGGGCTCTATCACCGACTTTCGCCAGCTGAAGCCCCGTACATTCTCAGGCAAAGAAGAGCCCACTGAAGTTCATGAGTGGCTCACCAACACTCAACATCAACTGGAAGCAGCTGAGCTTCCAAAGGAACGTTGGATGACTGCCGTCAGAATGCAGTTGACGGACAATGCACATCACTGGTGGCTATCTGAGGAAGCACGGCTCGGACCAGACCGAGTCACTTGGGAAGAGTTCTCTAGACTCTTTCAAGAGATGTACATTCCAGCTATCGCTCGATCAGAACTTCGGGACAAGTTTAATCACCTCACTCAGGATACTAAGACGGTGGAAGAGTACAACGCTGAGTTCATTCGTCTAAGTCGCTTTGCCCCAACATTGATCCCGACAGAAGAAGAGAAGGCAGAGAAATTCTTCGACGGACTGAACATTGAGCTACAGAAACTAATTGGATCCGTTGCACCTACTTCGTACTCGGGCGTCCTTGCTGCAGCGCGACGCATTGAGCGCGTCATCAGGAGAGAGACTAGTCTGAAACGAACTTCCACTTCAGCACCACAGGAAGGAGTCGCAAAAAGACCTCACGTTCACCAGCCACCAGAAGCAACTCCACAGACAATACCTGTTTGTCCATATTGTCGCAAGCGAGGCCATACTGAAGACGAGTGCAGACGAAAGAAGAGATTATGCATAATTTGCGGATCCAGTCAGCATTTATTGAAGGAATGCCCTGAGCATCGGGACAGAGCACCAAAGTGTAACCAGCAAGCGTTACCAATACCGAGGCCAACCTGTCCAACATTGGGAGTACCGCAAGCGGAAGTTCAAGGAGTCCTACCACCAGCTCCAGCAGAGTATCAGCCAAGGCCACCCTTGATACCTCAGGAACTACTCTTCCAGCAGGCTCAGCAGAAGAATCGACTGCAAGGACGCGAGCAAGCTCTAGCGATGACCGTGGAGTACGCGCAGACTCGTGGAGTAGCCAATGCGCGTAAGTGATTCGTAGTTTTTCCGTTCCTGGTCTTGTTTTAGCTCGTTGGTTCGTGACCACAGCCCCAACCTAGTAATTTGCAACTTGTTAATAATAACCTGGTTTTCATAAAAGTTTTAACTAGATTATCCTGGAAAGTGTAAACTTTCATTTTTAGGGAAACGGTATTTCCCTGAAGTTTCTTGTGATGTGTTTTCAAACGATGCTTGCGACCGCGTCATCTCTGTTGACCGGTTATTCTTTGATTGCGAGGACGCAATCCTCTTAAGGGGGGTAGATTGTAAACCCCCAAATTTTTCAAAATTTTAAAAACTGGATTTTTCACAATTTTCTGGAATTTTCCGGGATTTTTTCTGCAATTTAAAATAAGAGTTTTAATTATTCAATAATTTTTAAATGATATTAAACAATATTAAAATATTATGAAAATAATATTTTTGGATGTAAAATGAAAAACTGGACTTAGGGCAATTTTTCTGGAATTTATCGGACCCCGGACCTATTTTAAAATGCCTAAAATGTATTTATTTAATTATTTAATTATTTATTAAATTAAATACTGATTTTATTATTATTAATTATTATTATTATATATTTATTTAAATATATAACCGGCCCGCGGCCCGTTGGGCCGGCCCGGCCCAGCCCAACCCGGCCCAGCACCCGCCCCAGCGGGTCGGGTCGGATCCGCCGCCCGACCCGTTACCCGCCCGCAACCCGCACGACTCAGCTCCCCTCTCCCCGAGTCTTCCGCCGCCCGCCGCGCCACGCCGGCCACGCGCCCCGCCCGCCCCGCGCGGCCCCGCGGCCACGTCGCCCGCCTCCCTGGCCGCCTCCCTCGGCCTCCCCTCACCCGCTGCCGCCCTATAAATACCTCCGCCTCCTCTTCTCCTCCGCCCCCAAACCGAAACCCTAACTCCGGCCCCGGCCTCCTTCCCCGCGCCGGAACCCCCATCCTCCTCTCTCAGCCTCCAGCCGCACCGCTCGCCGCCGGATCCCGCCGCCTCCAGCGCGTAGGCTCCGCCTCCCCCACTCCAGAGCTCCACCTCCCCCGTCTCCGCTCCGCTCCGGCGACAGGATCGCCCCCCCCACTGCCGGCACCACCGCGCCCGAGCCCGGCGAGCCGCCCAGCCCTCTCCGGCCACCCTCCGGCCACCGCAGGCCGCCCAGGCCGAAGCCCTAGGCCGGACACGCGGACACGCGCGGGACACAGCCCAAACCCTAACCCTAGCTTTCGATTTGGTATCCGATACGTGTCGGACACAACTCGAAATTCGGTTTCTCGGGTCCCCTTCAGGTACTCGTAACTTTCGCCTCGGACCTCCGTTTTCGATTCTGTAAATTCCTACGCGAAGCCTGTACGACCCTCTCGGTGTCCGGACAAACTGTTCGGGGCATCGCGGCCTGTGGCGATCGCACACCGCGATCCAAAAACAGGAAAAACCAGACCCTGTTTTACCCCGGAACCGAGTACGCCCCGCCAAACGGGACGACTTGGTCGCGCGCGGTCTTCACAGATACGTGTGCCTCGTCGATACGGACGTGTGGGTTTTCGCGGAAGCTGATTCGGGTGTGCGTGCACCCCGGAATCAACGCGTATCCGCGGACATCGCCCCGTATCCGCCTTTTCGGCAATTCGACCTAACTTCGTGCACACACGTCGGATCGAGACGAAACTTGCGCCATCGGACTCGTAGCTATACGCTGGTCCTGTGGGTCAAGTTTGGTTCGATTCTGAGAACGTTGACGAAATCGCGTGTCGTGGGCCCCACAGGCCCCGCTCGACGGGCGATTTTGTGATCGGCTCATCGGAATTCAATTCTGAAAGTTCCGTTGGGTTCGTATCAGCGTTCCTGACCTGTTGACACTGAGTTTGGTGAATTTGGAGACCTTTGACCCTGACGCGTTTTTCGGTGCAAAGCGGGCCCACCGGTGGACCCCGTTTTGGCCCGAAACTGCCGTTTTTGCCCTTGTCTCCAAATTGGACTCAAGGACAGGCGTTTCTAGCTGATTGATATTTTCTGGATCTGATGGTGATGTTTGTTTCAGCAACCGGAGTACCGCCTGCAATTCCCGCCGAAGTCAGAACTGCGAACATAGCCAGAACCACAGGCAAGTGTACCTTGCCAAACTCTGCAGCTTGCTACTTAATTTCCTTGACTTGTTTATACATCAGTGGACAAATAAAGCTTGCCAAATTGCATTAATTTCTGTTATAGAACTTGCCTGAATTCTTGTTTAAATGCAAATAAACTTGTTTAACTGTTAAACCTAGGACCGAGTGACGTGCTTAGTGTCCGATCATAGTCGGGTGCCAACTCCGTACGCGAAGTTGGGTAACGTCACATAGAGATGGTTATCGAGACCCGATAATTCTCGTACTTGTCTTATCAAGTACTCCAGAACCCAGGACACTTGACACTATTCATGAGACAGAGTCTTCCTGAGATATTCATGGTGATTCTGTATAGGATACAGGACTTGACAGAGTTATTTTATTTATAGACAGTATGACTTGTTGCATTAGTTATAATCCCGCTGACATGGACATGAGACGTTATGGTCATGATATGCGTGATTACATTGGGTGGGGAGAGTCACACGGGCTACAGGTTGATCTTATATTATGCCGGCGTCTTAGTCTCACTAAGAGCTAGACAACCACATGATATCACTGCTACCGGCTCCCCGACACAGAGCTTGTAGTAGTTTCAGCCTGAGTTCTTGTGTTGTTCTCATACTGCATCTCACATAGATGGTTACATATTTACCCTGCTGTTTCATTTGTTTCTGCACTGCTTATATTTGGCTTGTATTATCTGTACCTTGCTATGTCCCCTGAGGACCTGGAATGGATGATGTCCCCAGGTATAGCCGAGGAGTTCCATCCAGAGACACCCCGTACAGGAGCACTTCCAGGAGCTGTACCAGGACCTGAGGCCGAGATCGTACCAGAGGACTTCTCCTGAGCTTTGGCCGTATGTAGTCAGTTATTTCTATTTTCAGTCCCTTTATTTCCTGTCTATTTGCATTGTTGTACCAGACATATTATCGGATTGTTTCCCGAGGAATTTATTAAGATTTGACAGCTATTTCTATTTTGCATTACTCTGTCTTAAATCTGTGATTATCTGTTGTGGATGAGAATAGAATAACCCGTGACTCGTAACAATTGCCTTAATTCCTGTTAGACTACAGCTTAAGCATGCCCTGATGGATCCATTAAATTGGGTTGTCCATCGGTGCGTGCTGCTGGCCATTGCTCACGTGCTCAGTCCCTCGTCATTTTGGGACTGGGGCGTGACAATAGTGTTCCATGCATTCGCACGCGGTCGGACAATGGCTTTTGGTGGAAAGCTGAACTACATGCGTTCAAGCCACCATGGGTCACAGCTGCCATTAGCATCAGAGAAATGAGTCATTGGTAGGCTGGACTAACCGCTACCGATCCTGAGATACTCGGGGACCGCCCTGCATATAGCTAAGTCATTGTGTTGGCTTGGATAGTGACTGCCCCTAAGAATGTGCATTGTGTGTCTAGCTTTGCATCAGACCCTCGAGTCGCACGAGATACGCTGCGCACACCTTGAAACATGAACGGTTTGCTTGCTTGCATATTCAATATGAAACTCTGTTTCCAAACATGTTTCTAAACAAGTAAATCGACTCTGCTAGAACTGCATGAAACGAACCTAGGTAAAACTAGAAAGATCACTAGTAATGTAATATTTTATAACATGATTACTTAGTGCCTGTTTGAGTGAATGCTTGTTTCTGTTCAGTTGATTTATCTCACCAGTACTTGTATAAAGTGCTGACCCACCAACAGTTTACTTGTTCGCAGGTACTGGATCGTCCGAGGGAGCGATAGGCGTGCCACAGTCCCGAAGACCCGGAATCCTGGTTTCGATTGTTGCCCCGAGAATGCTATCGTATAAGGGGGCATAATGTATGGAACGAACGTGTGCCTTTGCTAAAGGAAACCCAAGTTGCCTCGATTGTCCCGAACACTCAGTTGGCTAATGCATTGCATTGCAACAGTCCCTTTCCGCTGCTTACTCGATTGATGCGATGATAGCCAACTATCAACTTAAACGATTGGCCTTGCACGGGCGCAACCCCAGGCCCGTGCGGCATCACGTCCCCCGAAAGCTCGAACGGGCCATTCGCTTGGCTCCCTTCCTCCCTCGCGCCCGCGGGACGGACGCGGTGATTCGCGTCCGGCGCGCCGAGGCACGGTGATTCGTGTCCGGTTCTTTAATTCCCGGCCGCACGGGGCGGGGCAGGGCGGAGCGGCGGCCCGGGCGGGACCGGTGCGTGACAGAATGGTATCAGAGCGGAATCGATTCTCTGGCCCAAACCGTTGCTATGACTCTGAGATATTATCGATATGGTTTTGCAAAGAGCGTTCCATACAATAAGTCCATAGATATTCTCAAAGTGCAAATGTTTCCTGAACTTGAATTGCTTGATTGTTTCGATTGAGTACGGCGAGGGACGGCACTATCGCTACTCGGGATATCGAGAAGTTTATCCTTGAAGTTTCGAGGACGAAACTTTTTGTTGGTTGGTAAGTATGTAACGCCCCGCTCCGCGCCGGCGTTATGTATCAAGGTGAGTGGGCAGAACTTCGTTCTCTGATTCTTGCACGCCTTAATAATAACCTGAGTTTTTGCTTGCAATGTTTTCTTAAGAGAATGATAGAACCTGCCTTGCATGTTAATGAACGAACTCACCTAGCTTGTCTTTGAATCAATGTCTGCTAAACGAGAATCCTGAATCGCCTGCTTAGAGTGCATGAATATGTTCACTATCGTCTATGCTTCGAGAGAACCATACTGTGCCTGAACGTGTTCAAGTGATAAGTCGGATTGCCCTGCAACAATGAGTGTATTCTGATGGTTCATCTCGTCTGCATACTAGAGTTTATTTGATAGTGTTCCATGCATTCGCACGCGGTCGGACAATGGCTTTTGGTGGAAAGCTGAACTGCATGCGTTCAAGCCACCATGGGTCACAGCTGCCATTAGCATCAGAGAAATGAGTCATTGGTAGGCTGGACTAACCGCTACCGATCCTGAGATACTCGGGGACCGCCCTGCATATAGCTAAGTCATTGTGTTGGCTTGGATAGTGACTGCCCCTAAGAATGTGCATCGTGTGTCTAGCTTTGCATCAGACCCTCGAGTCGCACGAGACACGCTGCGCACACCCTGAAACATGAACGATTTGCTTGCTTGCATATTCAATATGAAACTCTGTTTCCAAACATGTTTCTAAACAAGTAAATCGACTCTGCTAGAACTGCATGAAACGAACCTAGGTAAAACTAGAAAGATCACTAGTAATGTAATGTTTTATAACATGATTACTTAGTGCCTGTTTGAGTGAATGCTTATTTCTGTTCAGTTGATTTATCTCACCAGTACTTGTATAAAGTGCTGACCCACCAACAGTTTACTTGTTCGCAGGTACTGGATCGTCCGAGGGAGCGATAGGCGTGCCACAGTCCCGAAGACCCGGAATCCTGGTTTCGATTGTTGCCCCGAGAATGCTATCGTATAAGGGGGCATAATGTATGGAACGAACGTGTGCCTTTGCTAAAGGAAACCCAAGTTGCCTCGATTGTCCCGAACACTCAGTTGGCTAATGCATTGCATTGCAACAGTCCCTTTCCGCTGCTTACTCGATTGATGCGATGATAGCCAACTATCAACTTAAACGATTGGCCTTGCACGGGCGCAACCCCAGGCCCGTGCGGCATCACGTCCCCCGAAAGCTCGAACGGGCCATTCGCTTGGCTCCCTTCCTCCCTCGCGCCCGCGGGACGGACGCGGTGATTCGCGTCCGGCGCGCCGAGGCACGGTGATTCGTGTCCGGTTCTTTAATTCCCGGCCGCACGGGGCGGGGCAGGGCGGAGCGGCGGCCCGGGCGGGACCGGTGCGTGACAGAATGGTATCAGAGCGGAATCGATTCTCTGGCCCAAACCGTTGCTATGACTCTGAGATATTATCGATATGGTTTTGCAAAGAGCGTTCCATACAATAAGTCCATAGATATTCTCAAAGTGCAAATGTTTCCTGAACTTGAATTGCTTGATTGTTTCGATTGAGTACGGCGAGGGACGGCACTATCGCTACTCGGGATATCGAGAAGTTTATCCTTGAAGTTTCGAGGACGAAACTTTTTGTTGGTTGGTAAGTATGTAACGCCCCGCTCCGCGCCGGCGTTATGTATCAAGGTGAGTGGGCAGAACTTCGTTCTCTGATTCTTGCACGCCTTAATAATAACCTGAGTTTTTGCTTGCAATGTTTTCTTAAGAGAATGATAGAACCTGCCTTGCATGTTAATGAACGAACTCACCTAGCTTGTCTTTGAATCAATGTCTGCTAAACGAGAATCCTGAATCGCCTGCTTAGAGTGCATGAATATGTTCACTATCGTCTATGCTTCGAGAGAACCATACTGTGCCTGAACGTGTTCAAGTGATAAGTCGGATTGCCCTGCAACAATGAGTGTATTCTGATGGTTCATCTCGTCTGCATACTAGAGTTTATTTGATAGTGTTCCATGCATTCGCACGCGGTCGGACAATGGCTTTTGGTGGAAAGCTGAACTGCATGCGTTCAAGCCACCATGGGTCACAGCTGCCATTAGCATCAGAGAAATGAGTCATTGGTAGGCTGGACTAACCGCTACCGATCCTGAGATACTCGGGGACCGCCCTGCATATAGCTAAGTCATTGTGTTGGCTTGGATAGTGACTGCCCCTAAGAATGTGCATCGTGTGTCTAGCTTTGCATCAGACCCTCGAGTCGCACGAGACACGCTGCGCACACCCTGAAACATGAACGATTTGCTTGCTTGCATATTCAATATGAAACTCTGTTTCCAAACATGTTTCTAAACAAGTAAATCGACTCTGCTAGAACTGCATGAAACGAACCTAGGTAAAACTAGAAAGATCACTAGTAATGTAATGTTTTATAACATGATTACTTAGTGCCTGTTTGAGTGAATGCTTGTTTCTGTTCAGTTGATTTATCTCACCAGTACTTGTATAAAGTGCTGACCCACCAACAGTTTACTTGTTCGCAGGTACTGGATCGTCCGAGGGAGCGATAGGCGTGCCACAGTCCCGAAGACCCGGAATCCTGGTTTCGATTGTTGCCCCGAGAATGCTATCGTATAAGGGGGCATAATGTATGGAACGAACGTGTGCCTTTGCTAAAGGAAACCCAAGTTGCCTCGATTGTCCCGAACACTCAGTTGGCTAATGCATTGTATTGCAACAGTCCCTTTCCGCTGCTTACTCGATTGATGCGATGATAGCCAACTATCAACTTAAACGATTGGCCTTGCACGGGCGCAACCCCAGGCCCGTGCGGCATCACGTCCCCCGAAAGCTCGAACGGGCCATTCGCTTGGCTCCCTTCCTCCCTCGCGCCCGCGGGACGGACGCGGTGATTCGCGTCCGGCGCGCCGAGGCACGGTGATTCGTGTCCGGTTCTTTAATTCCCGGCCGCACGGGGCGGGGCAGGGCGGAGCGGCGGCCCGGACGGGACCGGGGCGTGACAGTAATCACACACAGTTAATGCATATATTGATATTCAAATAATAAACAAAACAATTCTTACCAATTCATGGAAGTCAAATATGGATTCACCCGAGCGTGTATGCAACATTCAGACAATCAATATCCTAGCCACGCTTTGGTAGTTGACTCGCTTATTATGCCCGCTGGAAAAATAATATATATTTATAATATCACGCTTTCAGAAATTTGGAGGCATTCTAGATGCACAACCCAAATATAATCACTTAACATGTGACACGATGTGTCGTACCTCGACGCACATTAAATCATGGATAATTATCAGGCAATAGTGGTATTAGCACGGATATAGTATTCGAGTTTAATGACCAATTATACATTGGGTCACGAAGAACAAGAAACATTCAATAAAAACAAGCAAGGCCGCATGGGTCTCTAGGCTGCATATGGCTCTAGGCCGCATATGAAGTCAAGGCCGCATGACAAATCCTGACCGTATATGAAGTCAGGCCGCATATGAAGTCAGGCCGCATGAAAAGTCATGCCCGCATATGGAGTCTGGGCTGCATGCTCAGGGTTAAAGTCTACTCCTTGGGACAAGTGTTGAAGTTACGGACAATAAATGAAGTGTCAGTGATATGACATAAAGTGATTGATGTGACAAGCCATAAAGTGTGTCAGAAAGAAAAGACAAAAATCATAAAAACATGTGCCACGGTTTTAGAGTCATGCGTCTAAGGAAAAGTGGCCGCATACTCTGCTTGCCGCATATGCTTGGTTGCCGCATGGAGTTCGATGTCGCATGGAGGTCTCTTGGACTTAGCAAAATTCTTATTCGTTCAGAGAGTGAAAACACAAAGAGCTCCAGAACACTTGTGTGAATAAGCAGTCATGTGTCCAACAAGATGGACACATGCTGTCAGTATGCGGCAAGAGTTCAGGACGCATAACCCTCTCGGGCCACATAGCACTCTCAGCCGCATAACTCGCTGGCCGCATGAAGACTTCGTCTTCTCCAAGCAGCATGTTCGGCCATGGCGAAAGCTCCAAAAACTGAAATATTGTTTTGTCCATAAAATTCTCATTTTTAGTCCAAATCGGATGAACCAAAAGCCAAAATGCTCTAAATTGAAAGCTCTATCATGTAGCAAAAACTGATTTTCTAAAATATATGTTTAATAGATCAAAACCAAGAAAAAAAAAACTCATGAAACCCATAAAAATTGTAAGTTAGAAATGTAGATCTGCACTAATCCATCCATCAAAACGGAAAACTCCAAGAACTAAAAGTGCTAATAAACACATAACAAACATAATAGAACAATCATATGGAGGTTCCTCAATTTCTCATGCAAGGTGTACTTGCCTATAGAAATGGGGAGAGCAAACTAAAGAGAGAGGAAGAAATGAAGAAGTGAAGAGAGAGAGAGAGAAAATGTTGGGTTATATATGGTAGGGTTGAGGGTTAAACCAAGGGTTCTCATGACTTGAACCAAGCTACAAAATAAACCATGAAGCAGGTTAAACCAAAGAATGGGTCTAGTCTCCAAGCACATGCAACCATGCTAAAATAAAATATGTTCCAAATACGTATATCGGGAACGAAAAGTGACATTAGGATATGAAGTTTGTTTCAACATCCGATGCCACGACATTCTTAAGATCCATTATTTAATACGGTTCGTTATAATGACCATATATGGATCTTAAACGTCCATTTTACTTTGATGATACATGATCCCTTGGATTGTGCCAAAAAAAAGTCCATTATAACCAAAGTTTCGTAGTATATATTGGTATAACCATTTCTATGAGTACTTTGATCGACAATATCGGCAGTTTCAGATCGGTATATCGATTTTTTTGGTATTGAAAAGTAAATAATTATTAACATTTTAAAAAGTAATATCTTGTACATTTAGACATAGTTTTAAGTATTTTCAGTATTGTTTCATAGTAGATTTGAAATTGAATGAAATAGTAGTCAACATTGTCGATTGGTTTACATGCGATAGATAAGTTTTTTTTTTTCTTTTATATACTTTTTACAATCTTATTATGCTCTTACACTCTTGGTCTTTCGTTCATTTTTTTTGTCGAATTGATCAGAAAAGATATCACAAATGTTGGTAAAGGTCGGTATCGAATATCCGATCGGGATATGCCAATCGTATCGATGTCGGCCATAAAGGATCGGTATCGATCGATACTGTAAATTATGATTAGAACAAACATCTCACCACAATCCTTGGTAGCAAACTAAGAAAAGGGTTTTAACACCTCCAAATTTTCCAAGAGCCCGGCTTTTGTTACCTAGAGAAATTGAAATCTAGATGACAATCCCAGTTTGGACTGATGATGGCCAATGGGGAGACAGGCTTCGGCAGAAATTAAAAATAACTTCAATAGGGATACATACCTTCAGAAAAGTTTTACTTTCATCCTATGCAATCACCTCATGTTTTAACTAGCAATACCGAAACACCTAACGATACCGAACTCAACTGATTCTATTGGTCAGTGAGAAGAGGTATACAATTTTTGGCTGGACGGACAATTTTGAAATCAAATCGTAAAAAATATGTGGAACAGTAGATCCAAATAATAGGTAATACAGCATACAAAGGTACGTATCGTCGGATACCTAACAATCAAACTCGTGGGGCACCTAACGTTCAATGTTTCTACTGAATTTATTTAATTTGAGGAATCATAAACTTAATAAAGATTTTGGACTTCTCGCCAATCTTCATGTAAGTTCATACGATTTGTGGAAGAGTAAGAAGGACATGTTCTGTTTGTTGCAAGTTTTTTAGTATCGATATCGGACTATTCCTACAAGTATCGACAATATCGACGTTTCGGGTCGGATTATCAAAAAAAAATTATCGAACAACAAATAATTATAATAAATTATTAACATTTTAGAAAATATATTTTATACAGTTAAACATAATTTAAATATTTTCAGTGTTATTTTTTATTATTTTTGAAATTGAATGAAATAGTAGTCATCCTTATCGATTGGTTTATATGTGATAAATAAAAAAAAATTCTTTTATTTGCTTTTGTAAACGTATTATGCTTTCACTCCCTTGTTATATCTTCATCTAAAAATATTTACTTACTATTTGACTTTATTGAACAATTTTTAAATAATATAATCTATATGAGGTATAATTGTAAATTAGGATAAACCTTTTTTTTTTTTTTTTTTTTAGGATTGAATTTCTGAGGTTAAGAGAAAAAATAATCCCTTCACCTTTTCTTCCCTCCAATTTTTTCTTCTTGTACCAAACAAGAAAAAAAAGCATCTTTTCTCTTCTTCTTTTTTTCCTCCATTTTCTTTCTTATTATACCAAGCTGTAGAAAGGTTGTAAAAGTGGAAGGAAAGAAAAACAGAAAATTGCATACTTGGCATTGAAATATTGAGAAATTGTGTCAGAGCATTAAACTTTATAAAATTACGAGAAGAGCATCAAAACGTCCTTAAAAATGGCACCTTAAAAATGGCATTTTGTGCAATTGTAAAAAAATATCCTTTTTAAGGACGTTTTTGAACAAACTGTGTATTAATTACTCTTTAAAACGACTTAAAAGCGGTGTAAACGACTTAAAAGCAGTGTATTAATACCCAGTTTGTTCAAAAACGTCCTTAAAAGGGACATTTTTGGACAATTGCTCAAAAACGTCTTTTTAAGGACGTTTTGATCTCTTTTCGTAATTTTACAAAATTTAATGCTCTAAACGTAATTTTTTAATCTTTTAATACTCTATATGCAATTTTTTGAAGAAAAAAAGAGAATAGAAATGTACTTTTCATTTTTATGGAAAGAAATGACAATTTCCTTTTTGTTTGATAGTAAGGATAGAAAAAGGAAGTAATGCACTTTATTTTGTTTGATAAGAAAAAAAAGTGAAAAAATAAAAATAAAATATATAGGTTGACAAATTATATTCTCAATTAAAAATATTTATTTATCATTTGGCTTCATTAAATAATATAATTCATGTGGATTATAATTATAAATTAGAATAAGCATATACTTTTTCTTTTCATTTTTTTTTATTTTTGTCCGAATTGAATTTATTAATTTAGGAGGAAAAAATAATTTTCTACTTTTTATTTCCTCCGTTTTTTTTTTGTACCGAAAGAGGGTATGTATCATTCTCTTCTCAGAAAATTTACTGTACGGATAAAAAAATTATAATAATTAAATACAACGATATAAGTTTGATAAATTTACAAACGACGATATGAATCGCCAGTTGGACTGGCAAAATTTTTAAAAACTAACGAAAATTCGACCAAAATCTGACATGTATTAAAAAAAAAATCAAATTTTGGCGAAAATTCGAAAAAAAATAAAATATTAAATATTAAAATATTAAAATACTAAAATACTAAAAATATTAAAAATTTATAAACAAAAAAATAAAAACTAAAAAATTAAAAGATTAAAAATTTAAAAATTTAAAAACCAAAAAACTAAAAAATTTAAAAAATTTAAATTAAAAAAATTCAAAATTCAAAATTCAAAAATCAAAATTCAAAATTCAAATTTCAAATTTCAAATTTTCAAATTTTCAAAATTTCAAAATTTTGCCAAGTTGGTTGGAGAAAATTTGGTTTCTCCAATTTTCGCAAACTCCGTTGGCGAAATTAGGAAAAAAATGGTTTTTTTTTTTTCAGTTCGGTTTTTTGTTGGTTCAATTCGATTTTTTTTTTGGTTGGTTCAGTTCGGTTTAGCCTTATTTATTTGGTTTTTGTTTGGTTCAACTTGGAAAAAAAATGGGTTCACCATATTTTCGCCAACTGGGTTGAAAGTAGAATAAGTGGATTGAGCACACCTCCGACCGAACATAACTTGGAGAAAAAATGGGTTCACCATACTTAAAAAAAATCATTTAAATCTCCTTCATAAACTAACTCATTAAGCACACCTCCGACCGAACATATTGTTAAACTTTGATCCATCACAGAATGAGCTTCTAAATACAGAGTGATTGAGCTCCTATTTGAAAGTAGAATAAGTGGATTGAGTGAGAAATGAATAGCAGAAGGAAGGAATTTATAGAAATAAAAAAAAGTTAGCCGTTGTAAAAATTTATACGTTAAAATATGAATGTTACTATGACAGAGTTACTATTAACATATATGTAACTATGACAGAGTGAGTACTATTAACATACCTATAAAATAAACCAAACAAAAAAACCACAAAGAAAAAAAACCAAAATAAACCAAAATAAAAAACCAAAATAAATAAACCCCTAAAAAAAACCCAAAAAACCAAAATAAAACCAAAACAAATAAACCCTAAAAAAACCCAAAAAAAATAAACCAACTTTTCCCTAATTTCGCCAACAGAGTTGGCGAAATTTTGGGAAACCAAATTTTCGCCAACCAAGTTGGCGAAATTTTGATTTTTGATTTTTTTTTCCTTCGGATTTTTGCTCCGTTAACGAAAATTGGTTTTTTTTATTTTTACAATACAGGTCAGATTTTGGTCGGATTTTTGCCAACCCAGTTGGCGAAAATCCAGTTTTTCAAATTTTTGCCAGTACAACTGGCGATTCCTATCGTCGTTTGTAAACTTATCAAACTTATATCGTTGTATTTAATTATTATAATTTTTTTATCGGTACAGTAAACTTTTTTGTTCTCTTCTTCTATTTTTCTTTCTTGGTTCATTTTATTTTCTTCTTATTTTTTTTTCTTCTACTAAACGGACTCTGTGTTTGATTGCAATATGAAAAATATGTGAAAAAGAAATAAATTCTGCAGAATTTTAAATTTTCTCATTGAAAAATTATTTTTATTTTTTGATTGCCATTATTTTCTTATGGGTTGGACAAATTTTATTTCCACCATTTTGAAGAAAAATATAAAAAATGATAGAGTTTTTGGAAGATAATTTTATGTAAAATATAAACTATCAAACACTGCAGTTAATGAAAAATTTGTGATAAAAATATTTTTAATGGAAAAAAAATTCCAATAAAACACAGCTTATGTAATAGCTAATCCTTTGATTTTTGAGACTCAGAGAAAAAAAAAATTATTGTCATGAACCAGACAGACCACACCAGAATAACTTCTCTGAAATGGTCAGAATCACATTAAGTAAATCATTAATCAGTACATATTACTTTTTGGAATGAAGTTGATAATAACCCACAAAATTTCTCTAATTTTTTCACGAAAAATTGTGGGAAAAAAAAAAGAAAAGAAAAATGAAACCTTATCCATTTGCTACGTGTCATTTTTTTTTAGCAGTGGTGGATATCCTCTCTTCGTTTGACTACCGGGAAGCAATTCCACACCACCGGCAATAACCGGTAAGCTTCTGTAGAATAAACTGAATGACAATATTGCCCTTCCGTGTATTTCTTTAACTTCATAACATTAAAGATGGGGAATATTATATTTTAAAGATAACAATGACATTTTACCAATAATTGGATACTTGGGGATTCCTCAAGATTCCACGAGAAAGCTTCCAAATTGACCAAATCGGCTCAATAAAATAAGAAGACACAGAACAGTCCCTACCAAGGACCAACTTTTAAAAATAAATAAATAAATAAATAAAGGATTGAATATATAAACTCATGCAACAACCAACCCATGGTTGCTTGAGAAGAATCACAAAAATAAGACTTTATAATTTTATAAAAAGCAATAGTTGCATGTATGTCTCGGATAACCAATTAGATTTAAACTACAAATATTGATAAACAAGTGTTTAGACTATACCTCAATATCTAGGATTTATTTTATTTTATTTTATTTTTTTCAAAATGTTTTATTTTTATCAAAATGGAACCTACTATGGAGAATAAACAACCTCTATAAAATTTTATACAAATTTTATAATCGTTTAATTGTTGTATAATTATCTTTTAGATATGTTATTTAAGTAAACTATAAACAATATAGACAAAGAAGTAATGATACAATTTGCTACAAAGAATTACATTCATCTCTATGTTACATTAAACCAAATAGTGAAAACAAATAACAATCACATAATATGCGGATTTTTTCATTTAAAGTAATATAAAATTAAATATTTATAAAAAAGGGGAAAAGTTTTGGGTTTTTGCAGAGGGGGGGACCACTCGCCAACTCAGTTGGCGAGGTGCTGAGTTGGCGAGCATCTCGCCAACTGAGTTGGCGGGGCGCTCTCCTCGAGGGGCCGCTCGCCAACTCAGTTGGCGGGCCATGCACCGTTGGCAAATTAGTCGTTGGCCAACGGCTATATTCACTTCCTATAACCCCCCCCCCCCCCAAACACTCCTCACACCACATTCTCCTCCTACCCCAAACACTCCTCACACACACCACATTCTCCTCCTATTTTCACAACTTCCTCCTCTTAATATTTACTGGCGATGGCTACCCACAATGACGGTCGTATTCCTGGCGGACCGACTACCGCGCTTATTATTAAGCAACGTGAAGACCACATTTCTAGTCAGATATTTACTGGCGAGGTAATTATTGAAATTACAAGTTGCCAACTTTATTAATGTATATATTTTTTATAATGCCTATGTTTACTTTATTAATGCATATATTTTTTATAGTTATACGACCATGATCATGCTTTACGAACCCGGATCCACGTACATTGGCGGGCCGAAAGAAATTATCGTACGTGTGAGCTAAATTCGGTTCAAAAAGCTTTGGTGGAATCCTTTGGATTCCACTATATAGATCGTGTTAGATATTTAATTCATGATCTTCATTTAGTTATAAGCCTTGCGGAGCGTTGGTGGCCAGAACGCAACACTTTCCAACTCCCATTCGGCGAGATGACGATCACCCTTTTTGATGTGGCGAATATACTAGGGTTACCTATTAAAGGTAACGCTATATATTTTGATCCGCACTTAAAGGGATCTGATCTGATCCGGAGTTATCTCGGTGTTAGCCCTCCTTCTGGTCTAAAAGATGGCAATTATGTGAAATTTTCATGGCTCCGTGGCAACTTTATAGACCTACATCAAACTATTGATGGGGGTGGTTGATGTAGATGAAAATCGGGTATGTATTTTTATTAGTAAATTTGTTTATTACTTAATTTAGTGGTGCAATTCTATATAACACTTAATAAATCCAGGTCATTCGTTGCACTAGAGCGTATCTGATCTGTTTATGTGGTGCAATTCTATTTCCCGATGCATGGTAAATGTGCAACTTTTACCATTCTTGGATGATCTGACCAAACCTACTGAGCATGCGTGGGGAGCTGCTACTCTTGCATTTTTGTACGCCAATCTGACAGAATTTGTCAGATCCAATCGCAAGAGTATTTGTGGATGTATTTCACTGATACAGGTATGAATGAAAGACCTTAAAAAGTTAGAGTAATTTTATACGCAAATTATGTTTGTACTAATGTCATATTTTTGTCAGATCCATCAATACATGACTTAAAACAAATAAAAATTCGTTGAAAGCTATTGTTTTCGGTAGTTTTAATAAAACATGTACTACCTGGATTTGTCTCCATAATTCTATAACAATACTCCTCAAGACTAGCGTATGCCTCATCATAACTACCATTAATTTCAGCTAATGCTGTCTCTCGGGCTCTCCATGCTTTGGAATAACTAACTTGTATACGGTGCTCCCTATATATATCTTTAACAATTTGTGATGGACTGTATGACTGGTTATCTCTAATAATGTCAATTATCATGGTCTTAATCCATGAAGCGGTAGCTAGTCGATGACGTCCTGTACTAAGTCTTCCTAAACAATAATGACGATTTTCTAATGTACTAACTTTAACTATATCGCCATTTCCAATAGATTTGACATACTCTCCAATTATAATTCGGTTGATCACAACTATAAATAATTCCACGAGCATTATTCATAAGACTAGCTGAACAACTAAAATTATATTTAATTGCTAAATTACTTATAAAGCTTCTAAAGTGAGAACGACTAGGAAATAATTGTCCCTTAAATAATTCATCAGTGATAGCTTTTACAACATCATCATCTACCGTATAATCTACATTTTCAACTAAATCATCACTATTTTCATCGTCGTTGTCACTATCATCATCATGGTTAGATTCATCTGATGATGAATGACCTTCTTGGATAAATGAAACTATTTGTTGAGAAGAACTAGCACCCGAACTAACATGCTGATATTCAGAAAAATATTCATTATTTCTACTAAAAATATTCATTATTTCTACTATCTAAGGTTGCTGCTACTTTAATAACATATATTTTTATATATCGTGATTGTGAATTAATCTCAAGAATATAATTCCATGCATCTTCACTATCTATCAAAAAATAATTAGAACAGAAAATAGACTTCAGAATAAAATCATAATTAATAGAACAACGTTCAATAATATGATTACGTATATTTTCAAAACTAATATTCGGGTAAGTTAAAAAAATTATACTTTCTCCTCCTTCGTAATTTAATCAATTTACTTTACCGCCGTGCGAGCATATAATTCTTACGCTACGATCCATGACGGTTGAGAACTTTTGCTACAGAAAACAGGAGGAGGAAGCTGTAAAAATAGGAGGAGGAAGCTGCAAAAATATGAGGAGGAGGAGGATAATGTGTTGTGTGAGGAGTGTTTGGGGGGGGGTGGGGGTGTTTAAAGGGGTTGGAGGGAGTCGTTGGAGGGAGCCGTTGCCCAACGGTTGGATAGCCAACGGTCCATGGCCCGCCAACTGAGTTGGCGAGCGGCCTCTCGAGGAGAGCGCCCCGCCAACTCAGTTGGCGAGATGCTCGCCAACTCAGCACCTCGCCAACTGAGTTGGCGAGTGGTCCCCCCTCCGCAAATTCCCCTAACTTTTCCCTTTTTATAAATATATAATATTATATTACTTTAAATAAAAAAATCCGCATAATATGTTAGATTGCAAGCTATTTGTGAGGGGAAACAACTAGCAGTTAGATAAAAATAGGATTGAATGTGTTGGGCGCACAACGAAAGTAGACCCAGAAAAATCAGAGAAATACCTCAGAAAAAGTTCACAACCACAAACACAAGTATTTACGTGGTTCGACCAAGATGCCTACTTCCACGGACGAGGGTGATTCAATTCCACTATGAAGAAAAAAAAATTATAATTGCTCTCTTGCTCTCAAGAACTCTCTACAAAAACTCTCTCTCAAAACTTTTGTGTTGAACTTATTAACATTTTTTTTGCTCTCTTATGTCAAACTTATTCAACAATCATTGAGCATAATTTGAGTGATACTCTTGTGTTGAACTTATTCAACAACTTACATGAGCACTCTTGAGATCTCTCAATGAGAAACCTTTGGCCCATTTATATAGCATATTATATGTCTATACATGAAAATCCAACATTATGTAGGAATAGTAATCCAATCTTATTCTTCAAAGATATGGGCAAATCCAACATTATGTAGGAATAGTAATCCAATCTTATTCTTCAAAGATATGGTCAAAGGTCAAAGTCAATCCTCTTCAAAAATATGGTCAAATAGTCGAAGCTAATCTTCGTCAAAGATATGGTCAAATATATTAGTCAATCTCCTTCAAAGATATGACAAATATATTTTTCTTCGTATCTCCACATCGGCAAGATTTTATCACAAAATCGAGCCGACATACTTCTCCACCTCATAGCTTCACTAAGTCAACCACTGGTCAATCCCGCCCCGAAGGGCTCTCGAGCAATAGAAAGAATTTGGAGCAAGTCCAATCAATGTTGGAACTTGGCTCCAGGAACAACCTTAGTCAACATATCAGCGGGGTTGTCCTTGGTATGTGTAACGACCCGCTCCGCATCGATACGGGTAGCCGATTCAAACGGCACAAGTACGATGAGCCGACCCGCTTTGCTCAGCGAGAAGACTTGCTTGAGAAAAAGGAATGCCAGACTTGACCCTTTAGGAGTTCAGACTTAGACTTTCAGAGGCTCGCTAGGAGTATCGCTCGACTGAGGCGAATCATCGCTAAGGTGGGTGGCTACGATGAACTTGTCTTTGCTTAGCCAGCACACTTAAAATACGGTTAATATATGCTAGTCGCTAGAAGAATCACTGTCACGCCCCAGTCCCAAAATACGTAGGACTAGGAATACGTAACACGCCCAGCCGTAGGTATACGAACTCCAATATGTGGAAATCATATACACACGTACGCTGTATATGAATATGCAAATCCATCAGTGGTAATCTACTGTCATAACAAGTCACACAAAAATCTATGTCTCATCAACAATACAATTAATCAGTAGAAATAAACACTGAATAATAACTGGATATCCAAAATGAGTATCAAGTCTGATAGTCGGGTGAAAATAAATCCACTACAAAAACGACTATCCTGAAGTAGCAAAATATCTAAACACCGTCAACCAATCACAGATACTCTGAGGGTAGGATCTCCTCAGTCAGGTACGTAGAGTCAGGTCCCGGTCCGTACTCCTGTGGGTACTCCTGCTAGTCCATATCTGGAAAGGGACCAGGTCCTCAGAGGGACATGACAAGATACATAAAAATATGCCAATAAGTACTGAAATAATAACATCCAATGGGTCGCCTAACCATCTAAGTGAATGCAGTTTGAGAACAACTTTCCACCAAGTGGGCTATCTGGCTAAAATATGGGATTGGCGTGACCCTCTCGAAGAATCAGGAGCCTCAAAGCATGTCGTCTTTTGAACGGCAGAGGCCGCCAGTAATATATAGTGGTCATCATCACCCGTTTCTCCGGTGGAGAAGCCGGGCGTACAGGAAAAAGTGCAAAGGAGCCCAAATATTTTACTTATTGTTCTCCCCACCCCATGCTCTAAGCAGGCCATATCCATGACATGATAAATCCTCTAATAACTGCCAGGTCTACTAGCATACAAAGTTTCTATCAGCAGTTATCCCTAATGCACGGTTTAAACATACAGTCGGCCAACCCAATATGAAATCCGAGAGCTATATGAGACTCACAACTCGTGTAGCAACTGTGTCACGGCCAATAAACCAAATAATGCTCCATAATACTGGGGTGGTCTCATAAATAAGGTCCAATGCAAATATATAAATAAAATAGAATCATGCATCATTTGGAATGTAAATAAGAGTACTGTGGCAAGGTATACTTGCCGAGCAAAAGTTCTGGGTGGTGCACATCTAAATAGTGTTTTTAGTTGAAGAAGTGAGATTTTATGGCTTGGGTGCATTGCATGGATATATATAGAGAATAAGAGGCGGTGGAGGAAACTTAGTGGTTAAGAAACTAAAACTACTGTTGCTGCTGTTTTCTTTCTTTCCATTGGTTTTGGTTTCGGTTGAGGGTTATTTAGTAATAGTGTTAAGGAGCGGTGCAATAAGAAGCTTATACGTATAGAAAAGCAAAGCAAAGTTGATTTTTGCCTCTGCTGCTGATATTTTCTTCTCCTAATGGTTATGGTTTTTGGGTTTTATGCATGGTTGGTTTTACGCGTAGTGAAAGGAAAAGTTTACGCGAGTTAAAATAAGCGGTGGTTTGATACTGCTGCTGCTGCTGTGGTTTACGCGCGGTGGAGTATACACAGTATGGTGATCGGTTTGCTGTTGACTGCTTTACACGGAATGAGCTGTTGCTGCTATTTCCTTATTTTACGCGCGGTAAAATATACGCGATGTGGTGAACTGCTTCTGATTTACTTTACGCGGGAAGGGTGGTTTAATGGTTTACGGGTTTTGGGTTGGATCCAATAGGAAATTCTATTTTCTATAATTAGCTCATAATTACTAATAATAAATAATATAGAATACGATTTTCAGAATTAGGGTTCTTACATTCTATCCAACTTATAAATATTTCTTCCTCGAAATTAAAACTAAGCCACGGTAGAAAGCCAAAATTTGTAAGAGATATATTTTAACAAGTAAATTTATACCTTGATTAGTGAATAGGTTCGGAAAACGTTGGCGCATATCATCCTTGCGCTCCCAAGTAGATTCTCCTGGCGAGCCATGCTTCCATGCTACGCGGACCAAGGGAATGGATTAATTTCTCAATACTTTCTCTCTATGATCAAGGATTCCCACGGGTTGCTCTTGATATGATAAGCTTGGCCCATGGTGATTTTTGAATGGTCGAGAACATGACTGTTGTCTGCCACATATCGCCTGAGCTGCGATACATGGAATACATCATGTACTCCCTCAAGTGAAGGTGGTAGCGCAAGTCGATATGCTACTTCTCCCACTCTCTCTAGTACGTCAAATGGTCCAATATACCTTGGACTTAACTTATCGCGCCCTCCGAATCGAATAGTGCCTCTGGTAGGTGATATTCTTAAGAAAACATGATCGTCTTCTTTAAACTCCAAGGGTCGACGGTGAAGGTCTGCCCACTGCTTCTGCCTGTCTTGCACTGCTCGCAGGTGTCTTTGTATCTTTTTAACTGTTTCAACTGTGTTGACCACTAACTCTGGTCCCAGAATCTGACGTTCTCCCATTTCACTCCAACACACAGGAGATCTACACTTTCTTCCATACAATGCTTCAAATGGGGCCATTTGGATGCTCGTCTGATAACTATTATTGTAAGAAAACTCCACAAGATGTAGGTGATCTTTCCATGATCCTCCAAATTCTAACATACAAGCCCTCAACATATCTTCTAATGTCTGAATAGTACGTTCTGACTGCCCATCTGTTTGCGGGTGATAAGATGTACTAAATTTTAGACGAGTTCCAAGGCTTTCTTGCATGCTTCTCCAAAAATATGATGTAAAGCGTGAATCTCTGTCTGACACAATGCTGACTGGTATGCCGTGCAATCTTACGATATATCTCATATATAAGTCAGCCAAAGCTTCTGTAGATTGGCCAACTTTGAAAGGTAAAAAATGGGCTGACTTGGTGAGTCGGTCCACTATTACCCATACCGCATCTCTTCCATTGGGACTCTTGGGAAAACCCGTAACGAAATCCATAGTGATGTGTTCCCACTTCCACTCTGGAATCGGAAGTGGTTGCAATAATCCTGCTGTTCTCTGATGCTCCGCCTTTACTTGTTGACACACCAAATATTTAGCTACAAAGCGAGCTACCTCTCTTTTCATTCCATGCCACCAAAAATGTTGTCTTAAGTCACGATATATTTTGGTGCCTCCAGGATGAATAGAATATATTGAACTATGTGCTTCTGTCATTAGCTCCTGTCGAATTTCTCCATTTGGAACATAAAGATGATTACCACATCGTAATATCCCGTCATCATGAATGTGCAATCGGGTCTGCTCTCCGGCCTCTGTTCTTTCCTTTAATCTTCTGAATCTAGCGTCTGTAGGCAATGTTGCCTTGATTCTTTCTACTAGTGATGATTGTACTTGCAAATTGGCTAGTGTTCCGTCTGCTCCGGGTAATATCACTTCAATGCCAAGACATTGCAAGTCTTTCAATAATTCTTTTTGTGTTGTCAAGAAGTAAGCTACTGGTTTCCGGCTTAACGCGTCTGCTACAACGTTAGCCTTACCTAGGTGATAATGTAGCTCTATCTTGAAATCTTTCATCAACTCGAGCCATCGACGTTGCCTCATATTTAACTCCTTTTGTGTGAAGACATACTTGAGGCTTTTGTGGTCGGTATATATTTCTACTCGTTCCCCATATAAGTAATGTCTCCATAACTTCAGAGCAAATACAATTGCTGCAAGTTCTAAGTCATGAGTTGGATAATTCTTCTCATGTACTCGTAATTGCCTAGATACATATGCAATTACCTTGCCATGCTGCATCAATACGCATCCCAAATATTTTCCTGATGCGTTACTGTAGATCACATAGCCTCCTGATCCTGATGGGATAGTTAATACTGGTGTTGTAGTCAGTCGCTTCTTCAATTCCTCGAAAGCGGCTTGACATTCGTCGGTCCATATGAACTCTTAATCTTTGCATGTCAACCGAGTCATAAGTGTTGCTATTCTTGAAAAGTTCTCCACGAACCGTCGGTAATATCCCGCAAGTCCAAGGAAACTTCTCACCTCCGCTGCTGATTTAGGAACAGTCCATGTCTCAACTGCCGAGATCTTTTCTGGATCAACAGAAATACCATTTCCTGTAACGACATGCCCAAGAAATAAAACTTTGTCCAAGAAGAACTCACATTTACTGAGTTTCGCATATAACTGCTCTCTCCTCAAGGTCTCTAGAACAATTCGTAAGTGCTTCTCGTGTTCCTCGTGATTCTTTGAATAGATAAGTATATCATCTATGAAGATAACCACGAACTGGTACAAATATTGGTGGAAGACTCGATGCATTAAGTCCATAAAGATAGCTGGAGCATTGGTCAATCCAAATGGCATGACCAAAAACTCGTAATGCCCATATCTTGTTCGGAATGCGGTCTTCAGGATGTCCTCCTTCCGTACTTTCACCTGGTGATATCCCGATCTCAAATCTATCTTTGAGAATAACTTGGCTCCACTAAGTTGGTCAAATAGGTCATCAATGCGTGGCAGTGGATATTTATTCTTCACAGTCACTGCATTTAATGCTCTATAGTCAATGCACATACATACTGACCCATCCTTCTTTGGTACGAACAACACTGGTGCTCCCCAGGGTGATGCACTTGGTCGGATAAAACCTTTTTTTTCCAGTTCTTTCAATTATGTATTTAGTTCATCCATCTCCTTCTTTGCCAGTCTGTAAACATGTGATGCTATAGGTGCTGCTCCCGGTGTTAATTCAATTGAGAATTCTACGTCTCTATCTGGGGGTAGTCATGGTAATTCTTCTGGAAAGACGTCTTAGAATTCTGAAATAATAGGATGATAGACAACATCGTCCATTGCGAGCTGCATACCATCAAGAATTTCTGTGGATCCTCGTACAAACTCAAATTCAGGCTGGCCTGGTATCTTGAAAAGAATGCTTCCTCCAAAGCAATCGAAGAAAGCGTGGTACTTGCTTAGCCAGTCCATTCCAAGCACAATATCAAAAGTTGGCATAGGAAGGACTAAGAGTCGGGCATTCATTTCTCTGCCACGCACTATTATAGGACACGATCTACAAATTCTACTAATAGGTACAACTCCTCCCCCGGTAAGAATTCTAATACAACTAGGTAGAGGTAATGTTGTGTTTGGTAATAAAACTAGATGATATGAATGAGTGGGTGGCTCCAGTATCAAACAATGTCGTAGCAGGAAAAGTAAAAGCAAGAGTGATACCTGCTATGACATCAATCTCCTGATTCATGTCATCAACTTCCATTACAAAAGTTTGTCCGTTCCTCTGTGGTTGTCCCTGTCTAGCCCTCGTGAATTGATCCTCCTGTGCAGGTAGTGGTGGTCCTCGCTGAAATCTCCCTGCTGTTGGAGGTCGAGGTGCTCCTGGTCTCACCATTTGCTGAGCTGGCTTGGGTGCGGGAAGTGCTAGTCTCTGTGCTGGTGGAAGTATCAATGCTTGTTGCATAGGACAGTCCTTCAATATATGTTGTCCGGAACCATATCTCATACACTTTCCCAAGCGGACTCGACAGTCCCTTGAGATGTGCTCGCGTCTCCCACAATAATTGCATTGGGGTTTCTCTGTGATCTGGTATGGTCCTGCTCTGTGTTGGTACTTCTGTTGCTGAGCTAAAGGACGTCTAATAGGTCCCCCTTGTTGTGTCCTTGTCGGTCCTTGTTGCGTCCTCAGTTGGCCTCCTTTTTCTCGGCTAATAGTTTCTTGCAATCTGGCCTCTGTTAGTAACTCAGCATAAAAGATTCGGGACTGTGAGCTTGTATAATATTGGAGCTCCTGAGTCAGTCCACGATGAAACCTCTTAGCCTTGGCCAAGTCATCTGGTATCAAAGCAGCGCCATATTTACTAAGGCGACTAAACTCAACATCATACTCGTCCACTGTTCGGTTTCCCTGCTCCAGGTGGAGAAACTAATCGTACAATGCATCTCTAACGGTGTCCGGGAAGTACTTCCTTTCAAAGCACTCCAGGAATTGCTCCCATGTGTGGTATGTGCCCAATTGGCGCTCCATGGATTCCCACCAGTGATGAGCATTACCATCTAAAAGCGTTCTCACACCTGTCATCCACAGCTCTGTAGGTAACTGTGATGCTTCTAATAACTTTCGAGTGTGAGTGATCCAGTTAGTAGTTTCTTCTGGACTCTCAATGCCTTTGTACGGCCTCGGACCCATCTGTACAAAGTCTTTCACCGAACCAACTCTAGCTCGAGGTTCTAGAGCTACTGCTTGAGCTGGCACAGTAGTCTTTACAGTCATCCTTTCAAGTGCTGCTAGGAACTCTTGTCTTTGTTCTGCTGCTTGCTGTCTCTGCTCTGCAGCTAGTGTGGCGGCCTGTTGTTGCTGTTCCTTCATTATCATCTGGAAGAATTAAAACAGTGAAGCCTGACCATCCTGCGGTGTTGATGAGGCTGGGAGGTTCCCATTTGGTGGAACAGGAAGGTCAGATGGAACTGGATTGTGAATCTGTCCATCTGGTCCTGAAAGTCTAGGATTCGTTGAGGTCTTTCCTTGAGTCTGACCATTGACTCCAGGAGTTGTGTCACCATCGACAACAGTACATCCCTTCTGCATATCCATCTCTTTGTAGGTGATATACACCACGTTTAGAAGAAGTACATGATTCAAAATAGAGATGTAAAATTTGTCGACGTAAAACATGGGTTCAGAAATATCCGCATAAAGCAGAGAAGCGTAAGGTAAGGTGTAAGCCCCTGATTTTTCAAAAATATTAAAATTGGGATTTTTCACAATTTTCTGGAATTTTCTGGGAATTTTCTGTAATTAAAATCAGGGATTTGAATTATTACATGATTTTTAATTAATAATAAATAATATTAAAATATTATGAAAATAATATTTTTGGGTGTAAAATGAAAAACTGGACTTAGGGCAATTTTTCTGGAATTTATCGGGTCCCGGACCTAATTTTAAATCACCTAAAACCATTTATTTAATTAATTATTAATTATTATTATTATTATTTATTATTTTTACTATTATTATTATTATTGTTATTATTATTATTGTATTTATTTATTTTTATTTTATTTTCTGTTTTGGGCCGGCCCGGCCCAGTGGACCGGCCCAACAGCCAGCCGGCCCAGCCCAACCATTACCGGGTCGGGTCGGGTCGGACAACCCGACCCGTTAGCCGCCCGCACCCGCCGGAGACCGGTTCCCCCCCCCCACGACCCCCGTTCCCGGCGCGCTGCCGCGTTCCTCACCGCTCCGGCCGGCCACGCGGCGCCCGCAACGCCTAGCCCTCCGCGACCCCCGCCTTTTCCTCCGCCTCCTCCGCCTAACGGCCCCGCCCCGCTCGGCAGCCCTCCCCCTCTCGCCTCCCTATAAAGCTCCCCCCCGGCCGCTCAGACCCTCGCCGCCACCGCTCCGTCCAGACCCGACCGCCTCGCCGCGCCCCGCCGTGCCCCTCCCTCGCCTCGCCGCGCGTCACCGGCCACTTTCTCCTCCCCGACGAAGCCCAGCCGGAGCAGCAAACAGCAGCAGCAGCGGCAAGCCGCAGCGGCCGCCTCCCGTCGGCCTCCGGCGCCGCCCCGCCCGTCGACGGATCCGCCTCGCCCAGGCGAACACTCCCCGACCACCACCGGCCAGCCAGCGCCGCCCAGGCCCCCGGCCGGCCACCGCCGTGTCCAAACCCTAACCCTAGCCCTAATTTCCTTCGCGTGTCCGACACGACACGGACACGACTCGACCCTGTTTTCGGGTCCCCTTCAGGTGTGTGTAACTTTTCGCTCGTAGCTCCGTTTTCAATTCCGCAAATTGCGTTGTGAAGCCTGTATGACCCTCTCGGTGTCCGGACAAACTGTTCGCGGCACCGCGTCCTGTGGTGATCGCACACCGCGATCCAAAAACAGGAAAAAACCAGACCCTTTTTCACCCCGGAACTGAGTACGCCCCGCCAAACGGGACGACTTGGTCGCGCGCGGTCTTCACAGATACGTGCGCAGCGTTGATACGGACGTGTGAGCTTTCGCGGAAGCTGATTCGGGTGTGCGTGCACACCGGAATCAACGCGTATCCGCGAACATCGCCCCGTATCCGCATTTTCTGCAATTCGCCCTAACTTCTTGTACACTCGTCGGATCGAGACGAAACTTGCACCATCGGACTCGTAGCGATACGCTGGTCCTGTGGGTCAAGTTTGGTTCGATTCTGAGAACGTTGACGAAATCGCGTGTCGTGGGCCCCACAGGCCCCGCTCGACGGGCGATTTCGTGATCGGCTCATCGGAATCCAAATCTGGAAGTTCCGTTGGGTTCGTATCAGCGTTCCTGACCTGTTGACACTAAGTTTGGTGAATTTGGAGACCGTTGACCCAGACACGTTTTTCGGTGCAAAGCGGGCCCACCGGCGGACCCCGTTTTGACCCGAAATTACCGTTTTTGCCCTTGTCTCCAAATTGGACCCAAGGATAGGCGTTTCTAGCTATTTGACATCTTTTGAGCGTGATGGTAATGTTTATTTCAGCTTTTGGACTCATCTCTGGAACTTCCCCTAGAACCATTAATCGGATCCAAACAACAGGCAAGTACCTGCACTTCAAGTTTAACCTTTATATTGTGATAAATAAATTTTCTGTTTTATTAGTACCGATGATGATTATATGTAGAGCTAGAACACTGGATTTCATGCCTTGATTAATGTATTTCATGTCTTGTTTTTCATGTCGGGTGGGAGAATACTAGGAGGCATGTAGTTTACCTTTCCCCTTGTCGTGACTGCTAGCTGTTGGTACGCGACTGTACCATCAGCCTTATTCCTAATTGTTCCTGACTGCTAGTCGTCTATGACGGCCTTATTAGCCTTATAAACCCCTACATGCCAACTATGTATTCTAAAACAAACACAAGTTCACACAGCTAGTCTCTAGTCTTGTTACATTTCTTGCTGACGGTTGTAGTTTCATTTTCTGTCTCATTTATTCCCTGCTTTCTCATATTCTTGTTTATAGCATTTAAACTCTGAAAGATTAATGTTTCCTTTATGCAACTTTCTCAATATGATACTCAATTTAATTGTCATAAATATTTAGTTTAATCTTGTTGTGCACTGTGTACTTTGCTCCTTTCCTGACTGGATCCGTTGTTTAGGCGATGATGAGAACCTTGCCCCTACCTATTATGGATCCTATGAGCCAGCAGGTGATACAGTTGCAGAGCCGGTTCCCCCCGAGGAGACTACTCCTGCAGAGTAGTTAGCATTAGCCATCTTTATTCCTATTTCTTATCTCATTAATCGGGTTTGTCCCCGATATAATCGTGGTTCTGTAATAAAACTCTGGATCTGATTATCATATTCTGGTTATAAAATCTTAGCATTCTTTTCCTGTTATTTTCTTGTCTATTTACTTTTTTGTGAATGAGCTAGATTTATTACTTGTGGTCATGCCCTAGACAGCGTACTACCGCCGACACTGTGGCGTAGGCTGGACGTACCCACGCACTCGTGCCCGAATTTCCGGGTGCGGGTCGTGACACGTTTTTATGGTGGCCCATGCAGGTCAAACGACTAAATTGTTCAGTTTCAACTTAGGGACCGAACAGGCCTGCAATAAGATTGAGGATTCTAGGAAAAGCTCATTCACAGTATAGGGTCCCTATTTCAATTCTTGATATCATTTCTGCTCAATTTACCTATCGCCTTTGATTTCCAAAGTATTCTATTTTGATTTTCCTATCCCTTAATCTTACAGAATGGTTCAGACGAGGAACACAGTAGGAGGCACATCAGAACCAGCTGAACAGAATGTGCCCGAAACTCTTGCACTCCCGCCGCCTCCATCTGTTCCGGCAGTTACTCTAGATGGGGCACAGCTACTTGGAGTGTTCCAGGGACTAGTGGAATCCCAGAAAGAACAGACTGCACTTCTGCGGACCAGCCTCTCAGAAGCTATTAAGTCCCAGGAGTCGCCACTCAAGAGGCCAGGAAGTGCCAAAGACTTCAAGAACCTTAGGCCTCTGGAATTCTACGGAACTGAGGGCATTCTCTACGCTGATGAGTGGATAGAGAATGTCGAGAGACTCCTGAAGACTGCTCGGGTTCCCGATGATCTCAAAGTGGAGTCCGCAAGCCTGCAACTGTTCGACATTGCTCGAACCTGGTTCAGAGATAAACCCCAACTATCAGCTCCTGACCTCACCTGGGAAGATTTTAAGAGACTGTTCAAGGAGAAATTCTACCCCGAAGTGGCTCGGGAAGCTCTCGAAAGCCAATTTGAGAGACTGGAACAAGGTAACATGACTGTTGATGAATATACTGCTGAATTTAGCAGGTTAAGCCACTTTGCGGAGTACATGGTTCGTACCCCGGAGGACAGAGCCCGAAGATTTAAGAAGGGGCTATCTCCGGATATCCGCCTTGCTGTCACCACCAGCCGGGCTCGCACCTATGAGGAAATCTTAAACGTGGCACAAGGCGTTGAGAGAGACATGGGGCATAAGCTAAAGCGAGAAAGAGATACCGGAAATGCGGGACCCAACAAACGCCCTTTTCAACAACAACAACAGCAGAGGTCCCCGCAGCAAACCCAGCGTCCTCTCCCTCGAGCCACAGCACCCCAACACCAAGCTCAAGGACAGAATCAACGAGTTCCCACTTGTGGCTTTTGTCAAAAACAAGGTCACACCTGGCAAGTTTGTAGGAAGAGACTGGGTGCCTGCCTATATTGTGGGTCAACAGAACATCAAGTGAGGGACTGTCCCGCTACTCCAAGACGCGGACAAGCTTACGTGATGACCGTGGAGAACGAGCCAAATCTGGAAGCAGCTAATGCGCGTAAGTGATTCGTAGATACCTTTCCTAGTATTGTTTAGCTCATGCCTATTGGTTCGTGACCTCAGCCCCAACCTAGTAAATTTTGAACTTGCTAAATAACCTGGTATGCTTTTTAAAATTTGATAACTGTTTTAGAGGCTTTTGCTATTGTGCTTGTTTTATGTTATTTTGTGAACTTCAATAATTTGTACCCTTTCATCATCATCTAGCGCACTTAAATTTTGCTAAACTTGACATATGCTGCTATTTTATAGCCTAGTTTTGCAAGCTTACCCTTTTCTTGGGCTTGTTCATGACACATGTATTATTGAGGCCTGATCAACCCCACTAATACAAAGTGTCTACTCAGAATCAGTGTACTACGGTCTGATCAACCTTAGTGCATTTTGATTCGCACTTCGCACGACTATTTTACGTGGATTGAGAGATATAGTGACTAGTATACTTACCCCTAAAATGTGTCCGAGCATATCGTATCAGTTACATAATTATACTGATACGAGCATGCGGATAAATGATTACCAGAATAGAATCTCAATCCATAACCGCCTGACAATCCCCATCAGAATTCTTTAAACGCCTTGATCCCTATACCTCTGTTCTACACCTCGCCCTTAAACTCTTTATTATTGACCCTCGTCTTCCCTTACTTCGGAAGGACAAAATCCTGTGTTTGATATAAGTTGAATTGTAGTGTTAGACGTACCCCTCAGACCGGTCAAATTGAGGATAACCCTTTATGACTAAGGCAATACCCTAGGTGATGTGTTTTGTGTTGCAGACTAAAAGATTCAATCCCATGATTTATTAAGTTGAGACCTAGCCTCACTAGTTGTACAGCCTTAGATAATATATGGGTAAAATTCTAAGTTGGGTAGTGACCGCAACCAGGTGAGATTGGACAGAGAGAACCCTACCATAATTTTAAATTTCGAGGACGAAATTTTTATAAGTTGGGTAGATTGTAAGCCCCTGATTTTTCAAAAATATTAAAATTGGAATTTTTCACAATTTTCTGGAATTTTCTGGGAATTTTCTGTAATTAAAATCAGGGATTTGAATTATTACATGATTTTTAATTAATAATAAATAATATTAAAATATTATGAAAATAATATTTTTGGGTGTAAAATGAAAAACTGGACTTAGGACAATTTTTCTGGAATTTATCGGGTCCCGGACCTAATTTTAAATCACCTAAAACCATTTATTTAATTAATTATTAATTATTATTATTATTATTATTTATTATTTTTACTATTATTATTATTATTATTATTATTATTATTGTATTTATTTATTTTTATTTTATTTTCTGTTTTGGGCCGGCCCGGCCCAGTGGACCGGCCCAACAGCCAGCCGGCCCAGCCCAACCATTACCGAGTCGGGTCGGGTCGGACAACCCGACCCGTTAGCCGCCCGCACCCGCCGGAGACCGGTTCCCCCCCCCACGACCCCCGTTCCCGGCGCGCTGCCGCGTTCCTCGCCGCTCCGGCCGGCCACGCGGCGCCCGCAGCGCCTAGCCCTCCGCGACCCCCGCCTTTTCCTCCGCCTCCTCCGCCTAACGGCCCCGCCCCGCTCGGCAGCCCTCCCCCTCTCGCCTCCCTATAAAGCTCCCCCCCGGCCGCTCAGACCCTCGCCGCCACCGCTCCGTCCAGACCCGACCGCCTCGCCGCGCCCCGCCGTGCCCCTCCCTCGCCTCGCCGCGCGTCACCGGCCACTTTCTCCTCCCCGACGAAGCCCAGCCGGAGCAGCAAACAGCAGCAGCAGCGGCAAGCCGCAGCGGCCGCCTCCCGTCGGCCTCCGGCGCCGCCCCGCCCGTCGACGGATCCGCCTCGCCCAGGCGAACACTCCCCGACCACCACCGGCCAGCCAGCGCCGCCCAGGCCCCCGGCCGGCCACCGCCGTGTCCAAACCCTAACCCTAGCCCTAATTTCCTTCGCGTGTCCGACACGACACGGACACGACTCGACCCTGTTTTCGGGTCCCCTTCAGGTGTGTGTAACTTTTCGCTCGTAGCTCCGTTTTCAATTCCGCAAATTGCGTTGTGAAGCCTGTATGACCCTCTCGGTGTCCGAACAAACTGTTCGCGGCACCGCGTCCTGTGGTGATCGCACACCGCGATCCAAAAACAGGAAAAAACCAGACCCTTTTTTACCCCGGAACTGAGTACGCCCCGCCAAACGGGACGACTTGGTCGCGCGCGGTCTTCACAGATACGTGCGCAGCGTTGATACGGACGTGTGAGCTTTCGCGGAAGCTGATTCGGGTGTGCGTGCACACCGGAATCAACGCGTATCCGCGAACATCGCCCCGTATCCGCATTTTCTGCAATTCGCCCTAACTTCTTGTACACTCGTCGGATCGAGACGAAACTTACGCCATCGGACTCGTAGCGATACGCTGGTCCTGTGGGTCAAGTTTGGTTCGATTCTGAGAACGTTGACGAAATCGCGTGTCGTGGACCCCACAGGCCCCGCTCGACGGGCGATTTCGTGATCGGCTCATCGGAATCCAAATCTGGAAGTTCCGTTGGGTTCGTATCAGCGTTCCTGACCTGTTGACACTAAGTTTGGTGAATTTGGAGACCGTTGACCCAGACACGTTTTTCGGTGCAAAGCGGGCCCACCGGCGGACCCCGTTTTGACCCGAAATTACCGTTTTTGCCCTTGTCTCCAAATTGGACCCAAGGACAGGCGTTTCTAGCTATTTGACATCTTCTGAGCGTGATGGTAATGTTTATTTCAGCTTTTGGACTCATCTCTGGAACTTCCCCTAGAACCATTAATCGGATCCAAACAACAGGCAAGTACCTGCACTTCAAGTTTAACCTTTATATTGTGATAAATAAATTCCCTGTTTTATTAGTACCGATGATGATTATATGTAGAGCTAGAACACTGGATTTCATGCCTTGATTAATGTATTTCATGTCTTGTTTTTCATGTCGGGTGGGAGAATACTAGGAGGCATGTAGTTTACCTTTCCCCTTGTCGTGACTGCTAGCTGTTGGTACGCGACTGTACCATCAGCCTTATTCCTGATTGTTCCTGACTGCTAGTCGTCTATGACGGCCTTATTAGCCTTATAAACCCCTACATGCCAACTATGTATTCTAAAACAAACACAAGTTCACACAGCTAGTCTCTAGTCTTGTTACATTTCTTGCTGACGGTTGTAGTTTCATTTTCTGTCTCATTTATTCCCTGCTTTCTCATATTCTTGTTTATAGCATTTAAACTCTGAAAGATTAATGTTTCCTTTATGCAACTTTCTCAATATGATACTCAATTTAATTGTCATAAATATTTAGTTTAATCTTGTTGTGCACTGTGTACTTTGCTCCTTTCCTGACTGGATCCGTTGTTTAGGCGATGATGAGAACCTTGCCCCTACCTATTATGGACCCTATGAGCCAGCAGGTGATACAGTTGCAGAGCCGGTTCCCCCCGAGGAGACTACTCCTGCAGAGTAGTTAGCATTAGCCATCTTTATTCCTATTTCTTATCTCATTAATCGGGTTTGTCCCCGATATAATCGTGGTTCTGTAATAAAACTCTGGATCTGATTATCATATTCTGGTTATAAAATCTTAGCATTCTTTTCCTGTTATTTTCTTGTCTATTTACTTTTTTGTGAATGAGCTAGATTTATTACTTGTGGTCATGCCCTAGACAGCGTACTACCGCCGACACTGCGGCGTAGGCTGGACGTACCCACGCACTCGTGCCCGAATTTCCGGGTGCGGGTCGTGACATAAGGTTTTAGAGTTGTCTGCGTAAAATAGAGACTCAAAGAAGTCAGCAAGATAGAGCTTCAAAACTGTTCGCGTAAAATAGGGCTTCAAAACACAGGCTTGTTTGGTACAATACGTAACCAATACAATATATTCTGGACCTGCATGGGCCACCACCAAAAATATGTCACGCCCCAGTCCCAAAATACGTAGGACTAGGAATACGTAACACGCCCAGCCGTAGGTATACGAACTCCAATATATGGAAATCATATACACACGTACGCTGTATATGAATATGCAAATCCATCAGTGGTAATATACTGTCATAACAAGTCACACAAAAATCTATGTCTCATCCACAACATAATTAATCAGTAGGAATAAACGCTGAATAATAACTGGATATCCAAAATGAGTATCAAGTCTGATAGTCGGGTGAAAATAAATCCACTACAAAAACGACTATCTTGAAGTAGCAAAATATCTAAATACCGTCAACCAATCACAGATACTCTGAGGGTAGGATCTCCTCAGTCAGGTACGTAGAGTCAGGTCCCGGTCCGTACTCCTGTGGGTACTCCTGCTCGTTCATATCTGGAAAGGGACCAGGTCCTCAGAGGGACATGACAAGATACATAAAAATATGCCAATAAGTACTGAAATAATAACATCCAATGGGTCGCCTAACCATCTAAGTGAATGCAGTTTGAGAACAACTTTCCACCAAGTGGGCTATCTGTAATCCCCCTGATTTTTTTCAAAAAATTTTAATTTGGAATTTTCACAATTTTCTGGATTTTTCTGAGATTTTCTGAAATTAAACTAAGGTATTTTAATAATTAAATGATTTTTAATTGATGTTTAGTAATATTAAAATATTACAAAAATAATATTTTATGGTGTAAAATGAAAAACTAGACATAGGGTATTTTTCCGAGAATTTATTGGACCCCGGATGAATTTTAAAAGCCCTAAAAACTATTATTATTAATTGTTAATTAATTAATTAATTATGAGTTAATAATTATTTTTAAACCAGACCGGCCCAAGCCCATCCGGCCCAACCCATCTAAATCGGCCCGTTGGGCTATCGGGTCGGGTCGGGTCCGACAGACCCGAACCCGCAGCCACCCGACCCGCTCCCTCTCTCTTCCCCAGCCGAACCCAAGCCCGACTGCTGGCCTCCCTCCGGCCGTTACGCACCCGCCGTCGCCGCCACCGCTCCGACTCCCTGCAACCGCCGCCGCCGCCCGCTTCGCGTCCCTGCCTCTTCACCTCCCGCACCGGCCGCCGTTCGCCTCCCCGCCCCTCCCCTATATAAAGGCCCTAGAATCCCCTCCCTCCGGCCACCCGAATACCCCGCCGACCTCAAACTTCCGCCGCGTGCCGCCCCGACTTCAGCCGACCACCTGCCGTGCCTCGCCTCCCAGCTCCACCGCACCAGCCTCGCCCTGGACCCTCTCCTCCTCCGGCCTCTTCTTTCCTCCCCGATCATGCCGCATCCAGCAGCAGCCGCCGGAGCATAGCCGCAGCAGCCGGCCGCTCAGCCCCCAGTTCTCCTCGTCTCCAGCCGCCGTCTCCGGTCAGCACCGCCCTAGCACCCCTCCGGCGAAGCCGACTGCCACAGCTCCGGCCAGCCGAAGCCCTAGAACCCTAAACCCTAGCTTTCTGTGTCGTGTCGGACACAGTATCCAGGACACGAGGACACAAGGATTCGGGTTTTTTGGACAAATTCAGGTACCCGTAACTTGCTACTCGTATCTCCGATTTTAATTCTGTAAATTGTATCGCGTAGCCTGTATGACCCTCTCGGTGCCCGGACAAACTCCTCGGGGCATCGCGTCCTGTGGTGATCGCACACCGCGATCCAAAAACAGGAAAAACTAAGCCCTGTTTCACCCCAGAATCGAGTACGCCCCGCCAAACGGGACGATTTGGTCACGTGCGGTCTTCACCGACACGTGAGCATCGTAGATACGGACGTGCGGGCTTTCGCAGAAGCTGATTCGGATGTGCGTGCACACCGGAATCAGTGCGTATCCGCGGACAATACCCCGTATCCGACTTTTCTGTAATTTGCTGTAACTTAGTGTACACAAGTCAGATCGAGACGAAACTTATGCCATTGGACTCGTAGCAATACGCTGGTCCTGTGAGCCAAGTTTGGTTTGATTCTGAGAACGTTGACAAAATCGTGTGCCGTGGGCCCCACAGGCTCCACCCGATGGGCGATTTTGAGAACGGCTCATCGAAATCCAATTCTGGAAGTTTCATTGGGTTCGTATCATCGTTCCTGACCTGTTGACACTAAGTTGGACTATTTTTGAGACCTTTGACCCTGACGCATTTTTCGGTGCAAAGCGGCCCACATCTGGACCCCGCCTTGACCCAAAAATAACGTTTTTGCCTTTGTCTCCAAATTGGACTCAAGGACAGGCGATCCTAGCTGATTAATATTTTCTGGATCTGTTGGTGATGTTTGTTTCAGCAACCGGAGTACTGCTTGGAAACCCAGCTGAAGCTCGAGCTACAATTGGAGCAGGAAATCCAGACAAGTGTACCTTGCCATAAAATGCAGCATTTAATTTATTTTGATTCTCTTGTTTTAATTTCTATGACTGTTGAACTTGCCCTATCAAGTAAATTAAGCCCAGGACACCTGACACAAAGCATGATACAGAATCTTCCTGATTATTCAAGGGGGTTTGTATAAGATATAGATTTCATGACTTAAGCTTTATTTCCTTAGAACATGACTGACTGCATTAGTTTTAATCTTGCGTAACATGAACATTGAGAACTGTGACGTGAGATTACATTGGGTGGGGAGAGTATTACCATATCAAGGCTGAATAAATATTATATATTGTTATCTGGAAGTGTCCTAGTCTCTGACACAGAGCTTTGGCACCTGTACTGGCCCTTCGAGAAAACACTGCTATGGTTTCTTGTCACTGATCCTGTAGTAGTCTCAGCCTGAGTATGAATAATAACTCTCACTTGCATTATCACTTAGCTAGTTTAATTATTTACCCAGATTTGTTTGATAGCAACATCGGCATGCCACTGTCTTAGACTTATTAATTTCTTGTGCTTCTCTTGTGTTTAACATTTTGGTTGACTTGCATGCTCATTCACTGTATTTTGGCTCGTATTCTTCTGTACCTTGTTATGTCCCTCTGAGGACCTGGTTTTGTTCTCCAGTTATAGCAGACGAGATCTACCCTGAGGTGTACGGAACATGGGCACTACTCGGAGCAGTACCTGAACCTGAGGACGAGGTGATCGCTGAGGACTTCTCCTGAACAATTGCTTTGCCCTGCTCAGTATTATGGCAAATAGACTTTAATTCCTGTTAATTTAAACTCTTTATTTCCTGTCTTTGAGAACTTGTGTAAACAGACTTCATATCGGATTGTTCTCCGATTTTATTTACTTAGACTGTTGTTGTTTAATATTTCTTTTGATGACTTTGCTATCTTTATTTGTGGATGAGAATAGTAAAACCCTGACTGATGTAATACAGCTTAAGTATGCCCGATGGATCCATTAAATTGGGTTTGTCCATCGGTGCATGCTGTTGGCCATTGCCACGCGTCCAGTCCCTCGGTATTTTGGGACTGGGGCGTGACACTATCTGGCTAAAATATGGGATTGGCGTGACCCTCTCGGAGAATCAGGAGCCTCAAAGCATGTCGTCTTTTGAACGACAGAGGCCGCCAGTAATATATAGTGGTCATCATCACCCGTTTCTCCGGTAGAGAAGCCGGACGTACAAGAAAAAGTGCAAAGGAGCCCAAATATTTTACTTATTGTTCTTCCCATCCCATGCTCTAAGCAGGCCATATCCATGACATGATAAATCCTCTAATAACTGTCAGGTCTACTAGCATACAAAGTTTCTATCAGCAGTTATCCCTAACGCACGGTTTAAACATACAGGCGGCCAACCCAATATGAAATCCGAGAGCTATATGAGACTCACAACTCGTGTAGCAACTGTGTCACGGCCAACGAACCAAATAATGCTCCATAATACTGGGGTGGTCTCATAAACAAGGTCCAATGCAAATATATAAATAAAATAGAATCATGCATTATTTGGAATGTAAATAAGAGTATTGTGGCAAGGTATACTTGCCGAGCAAAAGTTCTAGGTAGTGCACGTCCAAACAGTGTTTTTAGTTGAAAAAGTGAGGTTTTATGGCTTGGGTGCATTGCATGGATATATATAGAGAATAAGAGACGGTGGAGGAAACTTAGTGGTTAAGAAACTAAAACTACTGTTGCTGCTGTTTTCTTTCTTTCCATTGGTTTTGGTTTCGGTTGAGGGTTATTTAGTAATAGTGTTAAGGAGCGGTGCAATGAGAAGCTTACACGTATAGGAAAGCAAAGAAAAGTTGAGTTTTGCCTCTGCTGATATTTTCTTCTCCTAATGGTTATGGTTTTTGGGTTTTACGCTTGGTTGGTTTTACGCATAGTGAAAGGAAAAGTTTACGCGGGTTAAAATAAGCAGTGGTTTGATACTGCTGCTGCTGCTGTGGTTTACGCGCGGAGGAGTATACGCAGTATGGTGATCGGTTTGCTGTTGACTGCTTTACGCAGAATGAGCTGCTGCTGCTATTTTTTTATTTTACGTGCGGTAAAATATATGCGATGTGGTGAACTGCTTTTGATTTACTTTACGCGGGAAGGGTGGTTTAATGGTTTGCGGGTTTTTGGTTGGATCCAATAGAAAATTCTATTTTCTATAATTAGCTCATAATTACTAATAATAAATAATATAGAATACGATTTTCAGAATTAGGGTTCTTACAATCACCCCTTGCATGCTAATAAAGAATTCAACACATCTAGATAAGGGAATAATCTCATCTGATGTATCGTTGCATAGAACATGGAAGTAGATCAGTCGAACGGAATGGTAGACTCGCTTTACTGTTCTCATAATTTCACCTTGTAATGATGCTTTTGTTCCTTATATGTTCTTGAAGTACATTGCTCCTTATGTCTTGAAATGCTCATCACACAGATTCGGGTTAACTTACTTGTGGCAGAAGAATCAAAATAGTCGTTCCTAACCAAACAATAGACACATGGAAAGTCTTCGTGACCGTTGGGTCGCCAAGGCAACTCCCAAAATGGAAACTGCAATAAGTAGTAAGCCGGCAGCGTAAATAATGCATGAAATGGAACACAACAGATCTTGAGATCTTTGAACGGGTGAAATGAATAATCACGGTGTCAAGTAGCTATGTTCATTCAAGGTCTTAAAATATAGCATATAATAAACAACTTAGTGTTGATCGTCAATGGTCATGGATAACCTGTGCACAGGCTTCAGGTTCCTGCGGACGGTACGCTGGTCAGGAATATTTCAGATAGTCGTTGCTTCCGATGGGAAGGCGTGTAGCGAGACTCGCTAACTGCGTTGCATTCCATTCCCGTGCCGAGACTATACCTTGTCCATGGTGGCTCATCAGGTCATAAGATCAAGTTTTTCTTTAGTAGATTGCATATGTGGCGGCACCCCGCGTATGGGCTCGTTAGGATCTTGGGCAAGTATCAAATATAAAGTAACTTGAAGTTTAAAAAATATTTGAGTAGTCTGAGTAAAACATGTCTATACAAGTATAGCATGTCAGTGTAAAATGAGTATAAGACATCTGAGTAATCTGCACAACCTGAGTCACAAAATGATAAGAGTATTCTAACCTGTGTATATCGTGTACTTGATTTAGAAACACGCTCGTAGCATACATGTGTTCATTATGCGATCTTGGGATTTTTATATATATCCATATTCGTGCAGGGTTTAACTTGGTTTTATACTTGGGCAGGGAAGGACAAATGATAAGTTGGTAAGTATCGTCGTGTTTCTTGTGTATTGTACGGCCCCACTGCCACACGAGATAGACTTTGTATCGTATGCATGAAATTGATCTTAAGGCTAGAATAGAAAGATAACTTAATAGTTGGTGCACGAAACTAATATTAACGTGTTGGATTTATCGAGCGGGCGAGAAGCCTCCCCACCAGTGCATTCATGTATTGATAATCCACTAAATTGCTTGCAGGGTGCGGGAGAACCTCGTTCGGTACGGATGCCTCCTTCGTGCGCGCTAAGACGTGGGGTTCACTCTGGAGCCTTGGAGCGTTGCGTCCGGAACTGAAGCACATATATAGGACATAATGTTGGAACATCGCCTATGTATCATCCCAAGTTGTAAGCCGTTTGGCACGTCTTTATTCTTAGAGAGAAAGAGCTTGAGCTACTTGTAATCTCGGTATAGCACCGCTTGTAACCTTATTCAATATCAATAAAGAGCTGTTTGTATTCATACTTGTGTTTATTCTATGTTTCCGCTATATCGACTTGGTGAACTAGTTATCAACGACATTTCAGTATTTGCCTTGCGCGGGTGCAACTCCAGGCTCGCGCGACATCACTTCCCGATGGAAACGATCATCCCGGGGGAGCGCTGGCACGGTGATTCGCACCTAGCGGGGACGGCCGATTCCAGCGGGAGATCGGGGCGTAACATATTGGTATCATAGCATGGCTTTACGTCCTTGAACTTCTTATCGATTCGCTCAGTTTCAAAAGTTCGTTCGTGGGTTATGTTACAAATGCTCTCTCTCTCAAAGTTCCAACGGGATGTTCCATACAATGAGTCTAAGTATTTTTGAAAGGTGCATGCGAATGATATGATTGCTTGATTAGAATTTCAATGCGTAGGCCTTTGTGCCAACCTGTGTCAAACTTTGTGGGAATGGACTTATGTTAGAATCTGCAAGTTATTTGTAAACCTGTATGCCTATACGAGAATACCAAGCGGGTTAGTGTACGAGACAGAATATCGTTCGGACAGTTACTTATGTACACAACCTTTTGGCTAAGTTGTGTAACATATCGCAAGATAAGATCCTTGGGTGCGAGCAAGTTGGCGAACGAGATTTGAATATCGTTCAGGTAAGGATAAGTCAGACTTAGAAAGGCTATCAAATAGAAACGTGATCGGACTATCGCTTAGGTGAATCTTGGGAGTCGTGCCTGGGTTTCGACGTATAGTTCAGACGGTTGTTCGTATCGATAAGTTATGACTCAAAATATAGTTTGTATGAAGGGCTATCAATAGTGGTGCGTACGAGTCTAAGATCATAAAGGCAGCGAATAGGGACCGTGCTGGAGTTCTAAGGAACGAATTGGATATATGAGTGAACGACGCAAACGCGATTCAAAAGTTAACAAGATGACTCAATTTCTGAGTAGTGTATTCGATAGTATCAGGATCGAGTAAGCGAATTGAGAATAAAAATAAGCTATAGAGATTCATAGAGTATAGCTCGAATCATGAGTGGTGTATAGGTCGACTTAGAAATGTTCGAACGAAACGTGAGTTTCGAAGTATTAAACGGGTCTTGCAGCAAGCGACGTAATTGTGCGAAGCCTTAGTATAAATAATGCCTAGTAAGTTAACGAATTTGAAAGAATCATGAAAAGATTTGATTCGAACAAGTTAGAATGAGTTGAACATGGGATAAGGCTGACATCAAATAAAAATAAAGAGTACTTGGAATTTATATCACGATCGGGAAAACTTAGTGGTTCGTATGAGCGATTTTAAATTGAATCAAACGAATTTAAAACTTGAGTTGAGATGAAATAATCGGGGATTCGATCGGAGTTAGTGCAATGGGAATATGGCACGAACGAATGATAGCGCACGTAGAAAATTTGGATTTGAGTAGGATATCGCTCGATAGAGTTCGGTCTAAGTATGAATGCTACGGTTTTAAATTTTGGGAGACTTTATATCATATCAATGGTTGGAAGATAGCATCGATTGATGCAAGTTGGAAAATCTTGGTTCAATGATTAAGGTAGGCGATAACAAATTTGATCTTGACTTGGACGAACGATCTTGAGTCGAGTTCAATAGAAAACACTCGACATCAGACCCAGACAATATCGATTATTCCGTGGGAGCGCTGGCGTAGTGATTTCACGTTCGGCGGGGATGATCGAACTCGCAGGGACATGTTCGAAGATTTTTCAAACGAACTCGATGAATGGAACGTATTAAAAGTGAATAGACTTGGATTTGGGATTTGAAACTTAGTTACTTGAGAAATGTTAGAAGTAGATTATGGATTTATCAAAATGGAAACGTTGAAGTTGGATGATCTTGCTAGACGAATTATAATCACGGCACGAACGGATATGACTTGATGGATAAGTATATATAACTTGGATTGAGCAAAGTAAAATGATAATGTGTCTCGATCGTTTCAGTAATAACCATATTGTTCAACGTTCTTGTCTTGTGCGAGCGTAACTCTGTGCTCGTACATGCGTCACGCCCAGATTAGGACAGTTATCCCGCGGGAGCGTTGGCATGATGATCTCACGTCCAACGGAGATGATTGAACTTGCGGAAGACCGGAGCATGATAATTAAAAGATTATCTTGACTTGTGGTTCGACACGATAAGACGGGTTTCATGATACAAATAAATCTAAGTATTTTTAGGAGGATTTAGTCTAGAACGTGCAGTAAGATATGTTGGATGGTTTCATGAACGAATACGCAGATTGTATTGGATGACTTAGAGTTTATGATATACATCGATAGTCTAGAATGGGATCATGATTTAGTAGTCTAGGCATATAAAAGAATGGATAGGTGGATCCTATCAAACGTAATAGAGGAAGATAGACTATGCAATCGATGGGTTTGACCTGCGACGTGGATATATCATAGATTTGATTGAATGAACATCTTAGAAACAATTTTGCTAACGAACCTGTATCTTGTACAAATGAACATGTTGATGTGGATAGAATGATCTGTGCTCGATGTTTAGAAATTTGAGTGAAACGAGCTTGGGTAGAATATCCCGTACGAAAGAACAATGGTTTGACCTTAAAAATTTGGGGCAAGTATCATGCAACAAAATTGCTCGATAAAGAATTGTGAACTTAAAATATACCTATGACCTTGTGAGCTAACCCAGTGAATAGGTAGACGACCCTATGTCTTGAGTTGAACTGCAGTGGCTGACTTCAGAGTATCATTCAGGGAAACGTTAGAACTGGGGCAACGAGACTTAGAGTTAGGACTTGGGACTGGAAGTGTATGCTAGCGACATTGGCGTTGAAACGAACGCAACAGAATATAGGACTTGAGTGATAATTGATTTGGTTGGATGAGTTATATGACAGTGAGGAATAAGACAGTATTAGAGAATTATCAGACGAAACTCTTACAATTGGAATTGGTGATATTAGAGATAAGTTGGCATAACAAGTCAGTTCATTGCTTGGAAGAGGTGCATTGCTAGTAATGAAATACTTGAAATTGGGTGAGATTGGAGTAGACAATGACTAAAATGAGCCAGAGTTCGGTTATTCGAATAGCAAAGCGATCGGCAATTCGAAAGATTTTACGAGTAGCTTTTCCGACTTAGTTGTCACTAAGCTTGGTTGAAATACATATATTTGGGGGACGTCTTGAATATGGGTACGATCCAGACTTAGTGATATGCATAACTCAAATGCAGCTGTAATTGTAAATATTCGGATTCGCATGGACGAGTATAGCAACTGAAGTAAGATTGCCTCAACCCCCATATCATCATTTTTGATGGATTATAACATACTCCGCGTTAATCGATATATGTTTTGCGCTAAGTCGCCGTACAGACCGAGTCAGAAGTTGGATTGAATGATAGAGACATTCAACGAGACAGACCTCGCACGCACGTAACACGAAATAAGAAGCGAGTAGAAAATTAAGTTCAAACGGATCTTATGATACAGATTGATATGCTTGAGTTAGATTCGATAGTATGCGATAGAATAATTTTTGCTCAGAAAGTCTCGAGGACGAGACTTGTTTTGAGTGGTGTATAATGTAACGACCCGCTCTGCATCGATGTGGATAGCCGATTCAAACGGCACAAGTGCGATGACCCGACCCGCTTTGCTCAGCGAGAAGACTTGCTTAAGGCAAAGGAATGCCAGACTTGGCACTTCAGGAGTTCAGACTTAGACTTTCAGAGGCTCGCTCGGAGTATCGCTCGACTGAGATGAATTATCGCTAAGGTGGGTGGCTACGATGAACTTTTCTTTGCTTAGCCGACACACTTAAAATACGGTTGATAGATGTGGTGCCCCATTCCCCCTATTCGGGGAGCGCGGCTAAGAAATATAAGACGGTATCGTTCGATCAGGATAGATTAAAACAAGATCTTATCCTCGTTATGGATTTGTTTCTTCGGAATCGATTTCCATATTCAGTGGATCGTGCCCCCAGGATCGACTTAGCGGCAGAGTCAGGAGGGACCTCTCCGCTGCAAGTTTTCTTGTCTCAGTTTTCGCTGTCGCTTTGTTGCTTTCGTGCTTTGAGTTGGTTTTCGGACTTGCTTGCATTTTTCTTGAACAGTTTCGATGAATTTTATAATTTTCGTTCATTGAACTACACTTCAATTCTGAGATTGGAAAGAGTAGAAGAGATATTGATCAGTTGTTCGTGTCAATGCAGGTGAACGAGCAGTAGGCGACGCGCGAACGGAGTCCTAAAGCACCTCTTTCCTTCCTCTCCCCAACCAACTTGTGAGTGGCTTATATTCGATTCCGTTGACCCTTCTTCCTAGTCTTCACATCAAAAATCTTGTATTCTTGCTTGCCCCAATCAAACGATACCAAGTAATAACTAAAATATGTCAAGATAAAAAGGAATAGACTTGGATTATGATGCTTGTCAATCAACTTGTGAACGGTTACTTATTTGCATGCTTGTTCGCTAGAATATTCATCATATGCATAAATACAAGTTAGAATGTATACTTCTTCTATAAATTGTGCTATGTATAGAACATGCCTTGCGATGCAACAAACTGATCAGGGAGACTATGCGAAATAAAATCATGCCATGCCACTTGTCTTGTACTCATGTTGCCTCAACTGCATAAATGGTTAACTTATATAGACGGCGTTTGATCACGGACAACTTGTGCACAAGGTCAATGGTTCCTACGGACGGTCAACGGGCACTGGCACCGTTCTGATCCGGGCGAAACCCAATGTTTAGTCTCACGTGATTGACGGAATGCTTGCAGCGCACCACGTGCTTTCGTTGCATACCATCCTCGTTAATAACTATTATCCTTTATGGCATCAAGCCAGTGATTACCACGTATATTTAAACCTGTGCAAACTAACTTGTTTTCGTGGCAGGAAAGGACATGGTAAGTATTGTGCAGGTGGTTCAGACGGGCAGGTAAAAGTCACCGAACGGTGGCAAGTTTATTTCAGTAAATTCTATATATACTGCTTGCTTGTAAAATGAACTAAGGCAAGATAGAAAGACCATAAATAATATGCATGCTTCATTTAAACAACGTGTTGATTGGTATAGTTGGGTTAGCTCGCATTCACCAGTATATTTTGATATACTGACCCTCGTTGAAATAGGTTCCCCGCGCTAAGGAGATCAGAGCGAGGAGCTGAAGTCGTCTTCCCAATCCAGTCCAGCTATCGGGCGCCCTGATCGTGCCATCTTTTGAAGAATTTTGAAGTATTTTGAAGCAAGGAGCTAGCAACCCAAACTCAATGCAGCTCCGCGGAAAAGCCATCATCCCGCCTGGAGATCCTTATATTTTGAAGTTCTAGTAAAGGGATGTAATGTACAGGACAACTATCTTATTTTGTGTCAACAATTTGTAAGCCCGTGCGGCAACCTTCTGACTCATTCAAGAGTTTATAATAGATGTTCATTATCAATAAAAGAGAACTTTTTCATGTTTCAAATATGTGTTTCAATTTATCTGCATACTCTGAATATGTGCTCGCTATGCAAAAATAACTTAGCCTTGTGTGGTGTGTAACCTAGGCCCGTACGGCATCATGTCCGGAGGACGACTATCGATTCCACAAAATCGGGACGTGATATATTGGTATCAGAGAAAAACTTCAAGTTCCTTTGACCCCCGTATTGGAAAAGTTCCTTTAACGATCAAATCCCTGTACGAACTCTTAAACCCGTTAGGCCAAAATAAGATACGTTCATACAATGAGTCCATAATACATTATGATCCTGATGTAAGTTACCTTCTTTTGAAGGAATGGCACAAGCGCAATCATCAGCGCTAGTACCGGGCGAGACACAATTCCAAAAAAGCAGTTCTGACACTTCAAAAAGTTCTCGGAGCCAGCGAGCTATGTCCCATGTAGATCCCATTCAACAGATGATGATGATGTTGGAGGCTAACCAACAGAGGGAGGAGGCTCGTTATGAACAGGCTGAGAAGCGAGCGAAAGAAAGACAAACCTAGTTTTAAGACCATATAGAAGCCTGAATTCTCAGTCCAACAAAAGCAGGTAGATACCCTGCAACATATTGTGCAGACTTTGGCCTCCAACCAGTCCGCGATAACAGCAGCGACACCGGTGGAGCAATCCGTGCTTGAAGTCGAGATACCTCAGACTCCAAGGAAGAAGGATGTGACTGCCTTCGACTTTGGCGACTTCAAAAAAGTCTACAACACGCCATTTAAATGGACTGAGGATCCAATCATGGTTCTAGATTGGTTGGCAGAACTGGAAGACCACTTCAAACTTCTAGAGTTATCGAAGTAGAAGCGTATCACGTGTGCCCAACTACAGCTTCGCTTGAACGTGTACGACTGGTGGGACGTACATAGGAGATCTCTTCCAGTTGATGATGATGAAGAGACGATCGCATGGGCTACCTTCCGTGGCGCATTTGAAGAGGAGTTCATACCCCCTCCCATACGTCGTCAGAAAGAGAACGAGTTCGTGCAACTATGACAAGGCAGCATGACAGTTAAGCAGTATTTCACCAAATTTAACCTGCTCACCAAATTCGCAAGCTCCTATTTACCTGATGCGGCGAGTCGTGCCAGACGATTTGAAGGTGGTCTGCGTCCTGCTATCCATGCACACGTGGTCGTTCCTCAGTACCAGACGATGAGGGAAGTCCTGAATCATGCCCTTTCTCTTGAACCGCAGTATCCTCACGTTTCTGCCGGCGATGTGCATACCTCCAATCACAAACACCATAGCAACGAAAGAGGAAACAACACTGCAAAGCGTCCAAACAACGGCGGCAAGCAGAAAGAAAACTCAAACCAAGTATGTCTCTTCTGTAACAGACCAGGGCACACCGTCAACCAATATCGCAAGAAGCTTGGGTTATGCCTCATCTGTGGTGATCCAAATCACAAAATAAAAGATTATCCGCTCTACTCTGCTAGCCACCCTCAACATCCAAATCCTGCCCCTGCACCCCAAGCTAATCGAGCTGCGCCTCATCCAGAGCATCGCCAAGCTCAAGGTCGGGTCTACACTATGACACGAGAGGAAGATCTGGCCTCAGACACCATTGTGTCAGGTATATTGCTTTTTAATAACATACCTGCACATGTGCTATTTGATTATGGTGCAACGCGTAGTTTTATATCCACAAATTTTGCCGTAGAAAATAATATAGAAATGACGCTGTTGTATTTAGACCTTAGTGTTAGCACCCCCTCATGCACGAAAATACATGTCCGTTCAATATGCCAAGGTGGTTACGTCTGTATTGGAGAAAGGAAGCTATCGTTAGATGTTTTAGTTCTAGATGTTCGGGACTATGACATCATTTGGGGGATGGATTGGCTCGGCGTTTGCTCGACAACTATCGATTGTGCAGAAAAATGAGTCATCTTTCGCCTGCCTGGAGAAGCCGAATTCTGCTATACGAGTAGTCCAGCAACTGATGCATCTAGGGCTTGCATGGTGATTTCGGCAATATCTGCTAGGCGGATGCTATACACTGGCTGAGAGGTATACCTAGCGTCGGTTCGGGACACACAGCTGAATTATGCAAACGTTGAGTCTTCTTTCGTTGTGGCGGAGTTCCCTGATGTGTTTCCGAGCGAACTACCTGGTATGCCACCTGACCGAGAGATCGAGTTCACCATCAACACATTCCCGAATACTCAGCCGATTTCAAAGCCTCCGTACAGAATGGCCCCTGCTAAACTGAAGGAGTTAAAGTGCCAACTGCAAGACTTGCTGGATCGTGGGTTCATCCGTTCGAGCGTATCTCCTTGGGGCGCGCTTGTACTCTTCGTGAAGAAGAAAGACAGAACGTTGAGACTCTGCATCGATTATTGGGAGCTAAAAAAGCTCACCATCAGAAATAAGTATCCACTGCCGAGGATAGATGACCTCTTTGATCAGCTGTAAGGGGCAACGGTGTTCTCAAAAATTAATCTTTGCTCGGGCTACCACCAGCTGAAGATTAAGCCAGAAGACACGCCCAAGTCTGCATTCCGAACCCGCTATGGATACTACGAGTTTTTTGTTATGCCGTTTGGACTGATGAATGTCCCTGCTGTATTTATGGATTTGATAAATCGAGTGTTCCGACTCTTCCTCGATAAATTTGTGGTCATTTTTATAGACGACATCTTGCTGTACTCGAAGAATAGGGATGAACATGCAGGACACCTGCGGATGGTGCTTCAAACCCTTTGAGACAATAAGTTATATGCGAAGTTTAGTAAATATGAGTTCTTGTTGGATAATATAGCCTTCCTCGGGTATATTATCTCTGCAACGGGCATCTTTGTTGACCCGAAGAAAATAGAAGCCATCGTGAAGTGGAAGCGGCCTGAGTCAGCTAGCAATATTCGGAGTTTCCTTGGTCTGGCGGGCTACTACCGTAGATTTATTAAAGATTTTGCTAGAATTGCCTCACCTCTGACTCAGCTCACTCGGAAGGGAGTAACGTTCGCGTGGACAGATGATTGTAAAGCTTCATTTATGGAGTTAAAGCAGCGCCTCGTCTCAGCACCAATTATTACCCTTCCAGACGGACCTGAAGATTTTAAGATATATAGTGACGCCTCAGGTAAGGGATTGGGATATATCCTTATGCAATGGGATAAAGTGATAGCCTTCGCATCGAGGAAGTTGAAGCCTCACGAGAAGAATTACCCAACCCATGATTTAGAGCTCGCTGTGGTGGTGTTCGTGCTGAAGTTGTGGCGCCACTACCTTTATGGTGTACCGTGCGAGATCTATACGGATCATAAGAGCCTAAAATATATATACACACAAAAGGATTTGAATCTTCGACAATGGCACTGGCTTGAACTCCTTAGCGACTTTGACCTGATGATCAAATACACGCCTGGCAAGGGAAATGTTGTAGCTGATGCACTGAGTCGAGTGTTCGTTGAAATTTTGGCTATTGATAACAAGCTGCGTCAGGATATAGAAGCTTTGGGCATTACCCTTATAACTAAATACAAAAAGGGGGCACAAGTGGATCAACTGTGCCTCAAACCTGACCTGTTACAAAAGGTCAAGTCCGCTCAGAAAGATGACATGTTCCTGCAAAAGATACAAGGTCTTATCTCAGCAGGAAAGGTAACCGACTTTGCGGTAGGCACGGACGGGATGATCCGAGTGAAGGAAAGATTGTGCGTTCCAAACGATGCAACCCTCAGAATGGAGATACTCACTGAAGCCTATTATGCTAGTTATACTTCTTATCCGGGTAGCACAAAGATGTATCGAGATCTCTGTACGAAGTTTTGGTGGCACGGCATGAAACTAGATGTGGCGCTGTTTGTGTC